>CAJDSM010023593.1:20237-45761 GCA_903981925.1 Ostrea lurida
TTGCGGCTACTTGTTTGCTGGGGGGGTTACATTAGGTATCCTGAGCTGCATCAGACTAACACAAAACGTCTTTAGCCATAAGGTCCACTTTTCCGGCATGGGAAATTACTTGTTTTTTATTTAGAATGCAACAAGCATTGCGAACCTTTTTGATAGATAATTCTGTCCAGGTGTCTCTAAAACTGGTAAAACGGGCCATGGCTGCGCTATGACTGACTGATTGTTCACTTAGTCATAGATTTATTGTCTCTATCTGCATTTTCATAGACTATATATTGAAAGTCTATGACATCTTATTGTCTACTCGATTCACCTAGTACTATTCTATTGTTGAGGTCTAATTTTTGACCGATTATTGGTTTGAATGATACTGACGTTCAAGTGGGTTGGGGGTCCAAAAAATTTCAGTCACATTTGGCTCGAGAAACTTGGCGTTATTTTTTTAATTTGCCCTCATGTTAGCTTTGTTTTTGGTAATGTTACGCTACTGGTGACGCAGACTATGCAGAGGCATAGTCTCGTGGCAGCTATTTTGGCTTACCAGTAGAGTTCAGCAGTTTGTTTTGCTGTTTGACTCGGTATTTAAATTAATGAATTGCCCAGTACTAGGTGATCAAACTGGTGAGCATCTGTGCCCAGGGTTCACAAGTTCCTCTTGTATTGTCGAGGGATGCCCAAATAGGCAGTAATTGATGCTCGGCTCCCTCTTATTGTTTATAGCAGGCGTGGCCAGTATAGCCAGTATAGCCAATTAAACCCGTGAGGATCCGGGTTAGAATAGGCCCTCAGCATCGCCTTGCGTGTCGTAAGAGGCGACTGAATGGGGCGGTCATTCGGATGAGACCGGAAAAACCGAGGCCCCGTGTCACAGAAGGTGTGGCACGATAAAGATCCCTCCCTGCTCAAAGGCCCTGAGTGCCGAGCATAGGCCTAAATTTGCAGCCCTTCACCGGCATTGGTGATGTCTCCATATGAGTGAAATATACTCGGTGGGACGTAAAACAATAAATAATCAATCAATATAGCCAATTAAAATCATCCATGAGTACTTGCTATTTTTCTTTATTGTATTTAGCACCAAGGTGCTTAAGTTGGAGCTCAATGCATCTTTTTATAATGAGATTTAACTACTCAGAGTTAAAGCCGGTTATAAAAGTGTCATTGAGCCGTTTTCCATTGTTTTGCCATCTCCGTCTTCCTAAGGGCTCTGCCCCGGCAATCAGTTTTACCAACGGCATACTTTGGGGATATTAGCCCAACACAGCAAAAACTGTTACGTCATGCGCAGTTTCGTCAGTCGCCTGCACAAAATTCAACCCTCCCTACCACAACCCCTTTTTTAATTTTTTTTAAAAATTGTATTCATTAAGTGACTATTACTGCTGCTTTCTCGTGTTTGTCTTTTTTTTTTACCAGTTTCAGATAGCCAGTTTTGGATATTTCACGCGTATCAAGACGCATTACAACCGTCAGGCTGGAAATGTGCCTCGCCAGGTACAAACCTATGCTAGGCAGCTATTTTGGCTTACCAGTAGTGTCTACAGTTTGTTTTGCTGTTTGACTCAGTATTTAAATTAATGAATTGTCCAGTACTAGGTGATCAAACTGGTGAGCATCTGTGCCCAGGGGTCACCAGTTCCTCTGTATTGTCGAGGGATGTCCAAATAGGCAGTAATTGATGCTCGGCTCCCTTCATTGTTTATAGCAGCCGTGGCAGTATAGCCAATTAAAATCATTCATGAGTATTGCTATTTTTCTTTATGTATTTTAGCACCAAGGTGCTTAAGTTGGGAGCTCAATGCATCTTTTTAAAGAACATAACCATCAAACCTTGAAAGTTGTCTAATCAGTAAAGATTAATTATAATAATATCCCCTGAACTTTTAACCATGTCATCACAATAATGTACATGTTCATCAACTGTACTTTGTGTTTATAATATAAATCATACGGTACCAATTTTTATGCAACAGATGCGCATTTCGACAAATTATATCTCTTCACTGATGCTCAAACCGAAATATACAACAATCCCAATATCAATCGATAGATTTAATTTTCTACTGTAGTTAAGTTTTGGACTTGTTTCTTATCCTCTTGTGTATATACGCAAAATATGGTCAAACCAACATAATCATATTCAAAAGGCAAAGATAACGAACAGTGATCAATATCGTGAGTCCCAAAAAGAATACAAAACAAACGTTGGGCAAACATAGACCCCTTGACACACCGTAGGTTGGATCAGGTGCCTAACCATCCCCTATTGACCGGTGACACCCGCCGTGAAAGCATGTCTTGATCAGGGCTGCGTTCAAGATCGTAGCGGCTAGGCTAGAAATCTAGGTATCTTGAACGCACTGTATGAATTAACGCTTGTTTTCGCTACGTCAGGGCTAGCCTAGCATGCCGTTCAAGATCGTAGCGCTACCGAGCCCTACGTAGCCGCTACGATCTTGAACGCAGCCCAGGTAAAGGTGGGAATCCGCATTCAAAATCAGTGCATGCAAATAGCCATTGTAAACCAATATATTTTAAAATAAAGTGGTGAAGTCGACTTTGTTGCATTATAACCTATAGCCTAACCATGAATTAAAATTTATATGTTTAACTTTTCTTTTTCAAGTCACCTAGGGGAATCGTATATTTTTTTTCACAAACCCAAATCATAGATACACACACGAACTTATGAGAGAAGACGCGAATGTTTTATAACATTTATTAACTTTACAAAAAACATTTCATTCAGATGCTTGGAAAATTCATTGCGCAAAGTCTTGAAAATGTTGTTCCTCCAGTGCAAAAGATTTTTTGAGAAAATCGTTAACCAATAATCATAGTGGAACGACTGAATGAGTCAACCCATTTTCTTAGTATTTGAAAAAAATGTGCAAATTTTGTCCTTCAACTTTCTTATTGGATGCGGTAGATTGAATAAACAAAATATCCCCTCAGTATCATAATTCATTTATTAATTTATCCAGCTGATGAGTTGAAATGCATTAAGAGTTTAAAATCGGAGACATTTATATTTTTCCACAGTGAAATTTACATTGAGGTGGAGATGATGAGGAGTAATGACATCGAGACAGTAGTCACCTGAAATCATTGGAAAGAGGATAAAGTGATATGCACAACATTCCCTCTATAGCCGAACGTTTTTCATTTGTCATTATCATAGACGTGGTTTGACTATAATATAAATTGTCGAAGTTAACAATGTGCTAAACGTAATCATTTTTTCAAAAACATATATGCAAAATCGAGTGTAAGGCAACACGGACCTTCGACAATAGCGAAGGCAGGATCAGGTGTCATGGAGGAGTAAACATCCTCTGTTGGCTGATCACATCCTTCGTGTGCCCTTACTCGAAATAAAGTAAATGGGATTACCCGTCGTCAAATCTAGTGCGAAAATGAATATCTAACAAAGGATATTCTAATTTGGTTTTATTCTACAGAGGTATGTCTAGCAGATGAAACACTTTCATGCACCTCACTAGATTAAATTCCTGGACTTAATTAAAAGCACCAGCTACATTTCTCAGTATGTTGAAGACAGGATGTATTTTTTCATTTTGTTATTTAAGACACACTTATATGTGAGATATTCTTTGAGAATGTTTGAGGTAACAATCATTGTACCCGTAGAAAAAATTCTCGAATAACTTACAGTGCGCGTCGAATAATGTTTGTCTGTTTCTTCGACTGTGTCTGCTTCTTCGACCTATAAAAGGAAACAGAGATTTAAAAAAAAAACGTTTATACATTTCATCACATCCAATTCATATGGTCTGTAAGTTTGGTGACATGGTGGACAAGATTTAACAAGATTGTCTTGTTTCGAGTACCTCAACTTTTACGAAAACTGAATAGAGTGTGTATAATGTAATTTGGGTGATTCTATACTGGGTTTTTTTTTATCTAGGAAAGATTGGCCTTGGTTAATTATTCCTTTCTCATGTTGGTCTCATCTTTGGACGGAGATTCTAAATGACTCCGTTCGTCTGAGTGTGTGTGTTTGGTGGGTGGGTTTGTGCGTGTGTAACTTACCATTGTCGACTGTTGGAACTGTTGTCGACGAATGATGCGTTTTACTTTTATTATTATTATTATTATAACAACAGGTACGGTAATAGAGCTGATAACAGCGACAGCAATGATGACAGGAGATGTTGATTTTGAGGGATCTGTAAAGCAAAAAAAAAAAATAGCTGATCAATCTTGTAGTTAATACATCGTTTTAAACCTTGGGATGTAAAGGCAAAATAACGAACAGTGATCGATCTTGTAAATCCCAAATATAATACAAAAACAAGATTTGTGCTAACACGGAGGTGGGCTCAGGTGTCTAGGAGGAGTAAGTATCCTCTGTTTACCGGTTACACCTGCCGTGAGCCCATAGGCTTGGTCTGGTAAACGGAGTAATCCGTAGTCAAATCAGTGTATGAAAAACGACTTAATAATTGTTATGAAACACATCAGACAACGTTTCACCTATGAATGGCAAGCCATGCATATATAAAACAAATGATCGCCATTTTGCAATTGCATTTATACAAAGATGGTGACTTTCTTCCGTATTCTGCTGTAGGCATTACGCTATACATGTACATGGTTTTTCCCCTTTTCTTGTTATTTGAATTAGGAGACGAGAGTCAGAATGTTGAGATGTTATGGCTTGAGTTTTACTTTACTTCTAAACTTTAAGACTTCCTCGTCACCTTCAGTACGATAAATGTATTTGTTTTCTATTTTTAATCGTTTTGTGTTCGCCGAGAAACGTTCCATTCACCGTTCCACAGTTGTAAAGGTACGCGCGACTGCCTGCTTCTTTTTGACAGTTCTACAGATGGTAGAGCGGCGTTGTTCAACTTGATGACCATTTGTTTCAAAGACACACCTGCTTCCAACATCCCAATAATCGGTCATTGCAAGTCATTAGAGACTTGCAGAAGATCCGTAACTTCGATGTGCAGGACAATAATACCAATCCGTCAAACCGTACAGTTTAGACCAAGAGCTAAAGCACTTTGTTATATATTTGTTGAATAATAAAAGGTTAATGCATCGCTGAAATGAACACGTGCATGTTCCCTTAACTACTTTCTCCTGTATCAGTACCCTTTATCTTATCTTTCCGAAACGCCTTTGTAGGTTTCATTCGGAGTACATTAGATATTTTTCTACTTCCACACAGACAATGTTTATAAAATCAAAATGGAGTGGCGAACGGTTAGAGATACTGAAATGGGAGAGAGAGCTTTGGAGTAATTAGAGAGACGAAAGAACGAATTAGATGATTTAATAGACAGGAGGAATTCTACTAAAAATTTCGTAAAGAGTATGTGGAACTCAAATACCGTGAGGAAAACAGCAACAGTCTTTAACAAGATCGCAAATTGGCTACAATGAAAGACGTGGTGTTTGTGATATTCCTTCAATGGAGTTAAACACTTATTTGGTACAATTTTTCTTAACAGACACTAAGCAGAATGGTGAAAAGTATGAATCCTATACATTAAAATCGATTCAATTCAACCTTGATAGTTTTTGTTTGGCCGAGAAAGTTCTTCAGTAAGCATCGTAAAAGAAGCAGCGTTTAGACATTCCTGGTATGTACTAGTATCTAAGAGGAAATTACTGAGGCAACAAGATAAAGGCAACAGGGAGAGAACAGCTGATCCCCTGACTCAAGAAGAAACCGGCGTCCTCTTTTACAACAATTTTATCGGTGGTGGTATGTATCGTTTTGCTTTTTGTCTATTTTTAGAATTGAACATTCCCTTCAAAGACCAATTTTCTTGTTTATTTACAGGTAATGCAAGAGCGTTGAACAATACATGCGTATTTGAATAATACAATGTATTTGGAATGTGGTCCAGAAACCTTAGATGGAGAGACATAGAAATAAAGGAAATTTCGACAGGCGTAAAGTTCTAAAAGCTTTCGGAAAGAGCTACGAAAACACGCACAGGAGTGACCAATGAAACAATAGCATTTGTCCACAAAATATTTGATGACAAATGTTGTCTAGATAATAGCATGCCCTACGTCAGCTTTAAACTTTTTGAGTCATGTCCTATTTTAGGATTGTATTTCTTTTCTTGCATTAAAGACTAGTAATACTGTAGAATATATTTGTAGAGCTTAAATTGCAATCGGTGGTTACATTAATTTAATTACAAGTAACCCAAGATGCCCAGAGGCTATGTATACAATGTACAAGGGCAAAAGACGTGATAAATGCTAGCTGAAGATTCTCCATTATTAACAGGAAATCGAATGGAGATGATTGGTATTGTGTCACAATGTATGGGTAAAACACGATAGGAAACATTGTCATTGTGAAGAAGCTAAAATACAAGGTAGAAAGAGAACCATAGTGTACGAAAGACCGCTATCATAACAGTTGCGCATGTTGGTCTTCCTCCAACTTTAGTCCAGTGGCATTCCGGCCAAAAACTTACCTTGATAAAGGGCTGCAGCACTGCATCTTTTAATCAACATAATAAAGCATGTCAGATCTAATAAGCAATTTTCCAAAGGAGAGAGAGCAGATGCAACAGAGGGATTGAACAATAGCTTGGATAGGCTTGACAACGTTCTCAAGGAAATAGGGAACTATGAATTCAATAGTATCGTTGTATACAACATGACAGCATGTGCATCACTTCAATTTTCTCCGATTATCAAAGACTTATTCATCAGTGCAACCATTAACAGAAATGTAGCAATAAATTTCAAGTAAATTGTAACATGTAACTATAAAAACAATTGTTCCAAGATAATATTATTCAAAATTTTCATTTTCTTTCTTGAATTCATTAGATTTATTTTGATATTGTAATCTGTATTCGATAAAAACAACAATACAACCCTAAAGCTAATACTGGAGTCATATTTTGTCATGTATCATTCTATATGTATACAACATTTTGTTGGAAATGAGTACAATAGTCACAAAGGGTATTTTCTGGCCACAGAGTGGACAATAGAGAATTGAATACAGGTATATTCAATTAAAACAAAGGTAGAGACTGAATTGCATTACTGGATTAAATAAAATTACGGAAGGAACTTTGGTATTGCGGTATTTTTCATCTGCATATGGCTACGGCATAAAATAGACAACTCATCAAATGAGAACGTATCGTCGGGTACAAAAACAATTTATTACATGGTATATAGTATATGGACATTATGGAGAAGTGTCGTCTTCCACGGCACGTGGTCTTTAATCTCTGACGAGCTCAATATTTCTTTAGAGCACCTTACAAAAAGATGTCATGCTCTACCAACTTCACTGTCTAAACGTAACATGGTGGCGGCATATATTTTGGTAAGAAATGGCCAGCTCAACCGGAAAAAAACGTATCTTCAGGGACAAAAACAATCCATTAGACTATATGGCCATTATGGAGAAGTGTCGTCCTCCACGGCACGTGATCTTTAATCTCTGACGAGCTCAACATTCCTTTTCAGCACCTTACCAAAAGGTCTAGTGCTTTACCAACTTCACTGCACGTGTTTATTGTTGTCCGTTGTATGTTTTGTTCACTTTTATTCAATGTTGGCTTCCTTTTTGCTCTCACCGGACATACACATCCTCGTTTTTTTCTGAAATTTCCTCTCCAAAGCACAGTTGATTAGACATGTCAGCGATTCGGCATTGACTATTTATACTACCCCCTCCAGACCCCTTTTCTCGTGGAGTTGGAGACAACTGAATTTTGTTTCGGAAACACCTAATTTATCTTCTTTCATTTTTGTCTTTCAGTAAAGCTATTTATGTCTGAAGCGGAAAAATTTGTAAACCGGTTCATGTTTCTCGGCATTTCCAAAACCTTCTAGACTCTCTAAGCACTAACTGTTCGCCAGGTACATGTAAGAACATTTACTTAACTGCGTTGATAATACAGAAAATACAGTTGAATACTTTTTATCTGCTTTTATTTGGAAGCTTGCAACATTCATATTTTCCCACAACTTTAAAAAATCACTGCAGGCTAGCAACATATATTGCTTTTGTTAAACAGGAGAGAAATTATATTTAGGAATATCAATATCCTTGGACCACAATTCAAATCGTTTTAATCCCTTTTCTTAATTCCCGAAATTGAATTTTCTTTACAACTTATGAAACTTATCGTGAGATATTTCTGTGAAACAGCAGTGAGAAATCTTATGATCGTCATAAGTCAGATCTTAAGATAATCCTAAAATCTGTCGTTCGACAAATCGTAAGTTACATTTGTAAAACCCAGCGGTCAAAAATGGCATCCCTTGGTCAAACTTTCTGGCATTCACTTTCAGCTACATGTTCTAAATTATCCCTTTCGGTGAAGTATTCTTTTATCCATCATTCTTACATTTGTAGGGTTTGAATACCGTTAGTGAGTTTGCAAATAATGAGATAAAAACTTATAAATAATAGATTGATCCATAGATCTCCATATGATATAAGGGAACGAGTACCGGTATGTTCCCAACTGAAAGGTCCTTTTATCTATAAATGTGCATTGAAAAACAGGAATTGTATAAATACTTAATGCTTTATTGTGGCGTTTACATATAACACAAAACGTCCTCCATTATGAGACTGTTGTGACAAAACGGGTATGTCCATTTAGTGTGCGGTATAACACAAGATTAAATAATCCTGGCTTTGGGAAAATTTATGTTTGTGAGTGCTATAATTTTATTTCGTAATCTCAATTCCCTTAATAATATATGACCTAAATCCTCACTGCAATACGGGCTGTGGACCAAATGAACTTTTTGAAATTATCTTAATTTATTGATGACCTGCGTGAGTGTTAGAGCGCTCTAAACCTGTCTCAATAATAAAGATAAATTTATTCTACAGAGGTTTAAACCGCAATTACAGGGCCTAGGTGCTGTTCGTGTTCACTTTGAAATCGAAGAGCACATCAACCAAACGATTTGCCTCTCTACAAAATAAATGATTTATGAAAATGAAAGCTTTGGCATACAAATACACCCTTTATGGCAGCTACATTGCCATTTACCACTCTTTTGGATGACATCGGATGAAAAATATTTAAGAGCTAGTCTTGTACTCGTCCTAATCATAAAAGAATAGAAGTACTTACCTGGTAAATCAATGATAGCATTATAGATTAATCATAGATAGGAATTCTAAATGGAAAACATTGTTTGAAACTGAGTTTGGAATTTCTATTGCAGAAGTTTTGAAATTTGGTTAAGATTATATTGAGCTATTAAAACACAAAACAAATAACAAATTTTAGACCGATACTCTGCAAAGCTGGATTGATATGAGTAATGCAGACAAATGTAATCGTAAAAATATTGCATGTGATCATTAGGTACAACCCAGATTTGAAAATTGCATAAGTTCACAAAATACCCTATACAAGGTTTATAAAGGATAATACTTAATACACATTCGGGGACCTATGTAATATGGGACATTCAGTTTCTGTATATGCAGACTCAAAGAAATTCGTATTACAGGAAAAGAAACTTTCTGCAATTTTCTGGATCCTTGTTGCAGCCAAATAAAGAAACATATGCAACAGGAACAACAAACATTCACTTACTTATGAAAGATTTCAATATTAGATATCCCTTTACTATCAATTTAATATTCCAGTCTAAGAAAAGTTGTAAAGAAATGTACAATATTCTTATCTCAAAGAAAAAAAGTTTTCCAACTTCTGAAATTAAATGGTTTCAAAATGATATCAATTTTAGTAGAAAAGAATGGGAAACAGTCTATGTGCTCCCTTTTAAAACAACTGTAGAAACAAAATTACAATGGTTTCATTTTCAATTGTTTCATAGACTACCTGCTACAAACTACTATTTAAATAAATGTGCCTCCATTATATCAGATTGCAATCAGTTGCTCCAGAGGACAATTGAATCATTTATTTTCAGAATGTTTTCTTAATCAAAGAGCTAATAGGATCGAGATAGATCCCGTATTAACCATTTAGCGGGGAAAATGCGTACTATTTACCCTTCTGTCTTTAAGAAGCCAGAAGTGGTAAATGAGTTACATAGACTACATGAAAACTTTGTACTGGTTCCAGCTGATAAAGCAAGTAACAACATTGTCTTTGTTTGTAAAAGTCACTATCATACTTGTCTTTTAAATGAACTAGGGTTTACTTCAACATCTGGGAATCCTACTTATACTCCTAGCAATCTGACTAAAGCTGAAATTATTCAAAAGCACCTTTCTGTTTTAAATACTTTCAATATTCCGAAGAATCAGGATCAATTTGATTACCATACCTTTACTGGATTCCGAAATTGTATAAGAATCCTTACAAACAAAGATGGCATCGCTGGTCCAGTAAGTGCTCTCACGCCTCTATCCTTACTACTAACTAAACTACTAACAGCTGTTTAAAGAAGTCAATTCAGATATACTGTTCCACTCATATTCCAGAAGTGGTGTCAATCAGATGTGGATCTCAAAAAGATCTAAAGGAGCTTATAGAAAACTCTAAGTCACGAGATTTCTAGAATTGAACTGCATCAAAACGTATGATCTCTACACTACAAATTGTATGTGTTTTTTGGACTATGATTACGTTTGATACTTTGTTACTTCGCCATTTTATATAGAAAACTGGTTAAAATCTACATTAGATATTGACATTTTAAACAGGAATTCTATTTTATTCGGTAAAATAAGCAACTTTAGATCAAATCGTTTAAAAAATCTCCTAATTCTAACAATTAAATACATGTTGTATTATATGTATACATTGAAAAATTTATTCTGCTGAAAAACTGCAAATACAAGAAATTTAACAGCTGTTTAAAAAATGTTTTACAAAATATTAAACATTCATCATAAAGTTTCTCTCTAACATCTTACACCTCATTAAACATCTTTCTTCAAATCTCCCCATTTCTTCTATAAAAAAGCAAAACTTTCACATACATATTCTGTATATCATTTGTATACATGTACTCGAGAATAAGTTTTGTGCATATTTATGGTTTTTTTTCCCTGTTTTTGGTAAGAATGATATTGATGTATGTGTAAATCAATTTAAAAAAAAACCAATGATAGCAGAAAAGGGTCTGAACTATTGAGACTAACACTTCGAAAAACATAAATGTTTTAGAATAGACATCTCTCTCTCTCTCTCTCTCTCTCTCTCTCTCTCTCTCTCTCTCTCTCACTCTCTCTCTCTCTCTCTCTCTCTCTCTCTCTTGAAAGAATGACATTTTACAACATTGAGCGTTTTTGAGCAGCAAAATAAAATGAAGATGAAAATATGAAGATAAGAACAGTGACAATCTCATAAGACCTGTACGCACTACAAATTGCGAGATGAGGAAAACACCGATCCCTGGATACACCAGAGGTGGGATCGGATATCTAAGAGGAGTATCCCCTGTCGACCGGTCACATCCGCCACAAACCCTTTATCTTGATCAGGTAATTGGAGTAATTCATAGTCAAAATGAGTGTATTAAGAACGACCAAACAATTGGTATGAAATAAGTCAGATAGTGACAGGTTGTATTGACAAACTAGATCGTTACAACAACCATAGAATTTGCGATATACTGACTTAAAAAAAGACGGTGGAAACCCATGTAACATTAATTTGTATATGTATGTAGCCTGTATCGATTTTAAAACTGATCATACGCAGAGCGATCTCTTTCATATAAAATCAGTTAAAAAACAACATTATAATATGCCGGTGGAATGTTGATAATTATCAATCGTACCAAAGCAACAGTGATTAATTTCCAACTATTTAAAAAAGATATCCAACTCCTCAAAAACCTTTGTAAGAGATTGAACATCCCATAAACAAGTATTTACCAATGTGATACCTATCATAAATTTCGTATCCCAAAAAGGATATATGGACAAAAATCAAAATGCGATTTTAAGCCACATTTTGCAAAGAATGATCCCTTAACCTAGGTTTCATTTTTCGACTTCGTCCAGTGAAGCATATTTAACCTAAGTTTTATTAATATCTATGAAAGCATTGGCGCTGTAATTATCAGAAATGTATTGATGAGTTATATGCCGACATCCAGAATTATCTCCCTTTGGAATCACCCCTAATAGTGTGAAACGGGTATTGAAAGTAGGCGACTCTACTTATGGTCTGACAATCCTGCCCAAATCCATTTCTTTACATATTTCCCTCTTTAATCTCTTGTTGATGTTCATATGCCAATTATACGTGGTCTAGCTGTATAGGTAATCTAGGGTCCAAATAATGTAACCTTGAATGCTATTTATTGTCCAGTGGAATGTCAGAATATTGATGTATAAATGTATAAGAACCAAAAATGTAATGGGCTTTTTGCCTAGCAGTCAAATTTGGTTAATTTTGGAATCGGTTTCCTGGGCGATGGAAAAATGATATCTGCCTGGGGGGGGGGGGGGGGGGGACTTGTCGAGGAATTTCTGATTAATTAAATTAATTAACCCTTAGGAGAGTGCATCATGATATGCTGTCTATATAATATATTACATCACAAGCATATGTCATTAAAAAAAGGATATTTGCTACAAGATCCTTTGAAAATATTCTCATAACGCTTGCCTGATCAGACTTCTTTTAGATTGAGCTTGAGTTTCCACAAGACTGTATATAAACCAAAGTTTCAAGTCGACTTCATCGTAAGAGGTGCTGGGGTTATGACCGTGTGAAGACGGTACTGACTACCAACTCTACCAGCTACCATTGTATATGATGAGGTGTTAGCAAGCTGTGCCTACAAGTAGATTGCCTCAAAAAAGGCAAACCAAACAGAATATGTAAATACTACAACTTTACTTATATTGATGACGAATATTTTTTCCTTGTCTGCTCACTCTATCATGAATCATGACAAAAATCAAGGCAAAAAATCATTTTAAAAAATATTTATTCTTACAACACAAGTGCTTCAAGATTGTTAAATCAACGAGTGTCAAAAACGTAAATAAATAATAGAAACTAGGAAAATATTTATAATTGGCAACAAAAAGCGTGCAGTTAGTTAATGATACTGTGAGTAGAAAGGGCAGCTATATACCGGGAACTTACAATGGTTATATTGCCATCAAACATAGAGGAGATAGGCAGGTGACCTCTAGTCAACAGTGGTAAGCTGCTCAGGTGTACTCAGGAGATTATGTAATAGTAAGAAAATATGATTAATAGATGAAATAACGAACAATGTTCAAACCCATTCGTAATAATTGTACTACAAATTCAGAGGAGGATAAACACGGGTCCCTGGATATGCCAGAAGTGGGTTAAGACGCCTAGGAGCAGCAAGCATCATATCATAGTGCAGTAAGATATGAGAAGAGAATTGTCTCAAAGATAAAAAAAATACATTGTATTATATGAGGGGTTGTTAAAACTCTACTTGGGTGTTCCATTAAACTCTGACAAAAATCCCGTGTATTCTTTAAGCCATTTTCAAAGATCCCTTTTAAGAATAAACATATTTTTCTTTAGGGTCTACAGCCCCGTGGGGATCCGGGTTAGAATAGGTCCTCAGCATCCCCTTGCGTGTCGTAAGAGGCGACTGAATGGGGCGGTCATTCGGATGAGACCGGAAAAACCGAGGTCCCTTGTCACAGCAGGTGTGGCACGATAAAGATCCCTCCCTGCTCAAAGGCCCTGATTGCCGAGCATAGGCCTAAATTTTGCAGCCCTTCACCGGCATTGGTGACGTCTCCATATGAGTGAAAGATTCTCGGTGTGACGTAAAACAATAAATAATAATAATCAATAATCTTTAGGGTCTACCGAAACATCCTACTATGGTTTCCCAATCTCCATCATATAATGCAATCTTTTTAGATAACCCTTTTCTAAATGCATCTTTATACAAGTAATTCAGTTAGATCTATCAATTATCTACCCACTAATGATAAAGTCATTTGGATGTTGCCTGTATTCCTCTTTTGTAGTTGAGGACAATAGATTGAATAGAACTATACTTAATCCTCCGGTATATCGCCTTTCTTGCAATTTTCGTACAAGACATCATAACTACATGTATGATTTTACATAGCAGTATTCTAAGATGGCTACATGAAAAGAAACGAACGCAGTCACTCCTAGAATATCATTCATACTCAAAAGCTGAAATGAAATTCCAAGTGGAATTAAAACATACTGGAATGTTCGAGATGAAATCTCGTTTGTAGATGATGGACTTTTGTTCAAGAGTCACAAATGAATCGTTTCACAATATATGTGAAAATAATATGTTAATATCGGTGCACAGTTCCACGTTTCATAAATTTGTAAAATGTACAAACAGAACTAAAGATTTGAAATGTCGACACAAGAGCAAAGAGTAGAAATCATCGATTTATCCAACCGTCTCAGAGAGTCAGCAGATGAAAACGAGGATGCGTCAAACGTGCAAAAATCCGGACATCCAACAGACATTGTCATTCACGATTATTCTTTTAAGCCACATAGTTAACTTTCTTAAGAAATCTGAGGGCTTGGATACTGGCAAATGATAAGAATTCTGATCAGAAGTGAAATTTATCTCTTTGATATGCAAGTTGTGAAATTTGTGTTACCAAATGGTATCAATTTGTGGGATTCTCAGAAGCTTAAAAATTCGTATAAAGAAAACGTTTTGAATATTTGGTAATTTCACAATGTTTGTTATGATTCATCGTAATCCTGAGTTTCTATCCCAGGGGCTATCTCTTTGTTTTTCTTCTTTTTCTTTTTCTTCTTGTTTGTTTTTGGTTTTTCTACATTATCATCATTCCTTGTTTCCAATTCGGCAATTTTATCTCCGCTAGACTTCTTGGCGTTTTTTCTGGCGGTTCCATCCAGTACATTATCTACAGACTCGGTTTGAATTTCAGTTCCTTCACCTTCTTGGTCGTCCCTCTTTTTCTTTTTCTTATGTTTTCTTTTTCTTTTTTCTATATTATCATCATCATCCCTTGTTCCCAATTCAGCACTTTTACTTCCGCCAGATGTCTCATCTTTCTCTCTAGCGGCTCTATCCAAATTTAATACATTAGCTAAAGAATCAGTTTGAGTTTCATTTATTTCACCTCCTTCGTCGTCCTTTTTCTTTTTCTTGCGTTTTCGTTTTGGGTTTTCAGCAGTAGTTTCTAATTCGGCAGTATTACTTCCGTTAGTAGTTTCGTGTTTTTCTACAGCGGCTCTATCCATCTTCAGTACATTATCTTCAGACTCGTTTTGGATTTCATTTACTTCACCTTCTAGATCGTCATTTTTCGTTTGCTTCTTCTTTTTCTTTTTCTTCTGATGACCTTTCTGGTGTCTTTTGTCTTTTTCTATATGCAATGTCTGTGTTAAAGGAGGAAGGGATCTAGGAGGGTTATTCCAATCTGTTGTCGGAAATTCAACGTCAGGTATTGACTTCTTGCTGACTACGTCCTCTTCATCACGAGGCGACTGATTAGTCGGCTTCAACACAAAAGCAAAATTTCCTTAGATACCAGATAATTTCATGTATGAAAAATTATGTTTTGATATTGTCTAAAGGTAAGTGATTGAATATATGCTATCAGAGTATTGAAAACAAAATATACTATTATGAATGAAGAATTAAAGTTCAATAGTAGGAATAGTTTTTAAAGAAACGGCAGAAAAATATCAAATAGCAGCTACCTTAACTTTCTTCTTTATTTGGTAACACTTGTAAATGACAATAGCACAGCATATTATTATCATCAGGAAAACCGGGATACCCGCCCCTATGTACATCATCGTATCTACAAAAATTGCCAAGCAAGCAAGAAAAGATGAATAAGTAGAACGACCGAAACAGTATGGGAGAGGAGGGAACGAAATTATTCATTGTTGTACTGTATTTTTGAAAAAGTTTATCATGAAGACCAAGAAATGTGCGAAATGCTGACTTTAGCCGAGACTGTTGATAGCCCTACAGCGACAAATTATTTGTCATAGCCTGCCTATGGTGATGCGCAGAACATGATAAGCATCTAGTCCATTACCCCCTGCATGCGGTGTATATGGCTCATAACGTATTTAATATGCAAGAGTTTGTTCAGTTTTTAAATCGAAACAAGCTACTCTCGAATATGTCTCGTTTCAAATCAGTGTTTTGCAAACTAATTTCATTGTCGGTATGATATTTTAATTTCACAGTATAACATGTCATTAGGTAAAATGTTCTCTGACGTGTTTCATACAAGTTTAGATCGTTCTCTATACGCACTGATTTTGACAACGGATTACTTGGTTTATCCAATGGAGATTTAAAGCTCATTGTGACTGGTCGGGAGGGGATGCTTACTTCTTTTAAGCACCTGATCCCATTTCTTAGATATTTAACAAATTATATGTCTAAGCGGAAATGACAAAATCCTTTTTGGAAACTAACAATGGTAAGAGTAGTAATGATTTGTATGTATTAGCACCAAGTTTAATATATGTGTTGAAAGCAAGCAGAGTTACCTACCTTTCATGAATCATGTGACCTCTTGCAATCACTTCCTCCCTCTTTCAACTTGGAAATTTCTTACGATTTTTGATAAATTCCTTCTGGATTTATCAAAATATTAGAATTTATCGAATTATAAATTTACCATCATTTATTTGATTGATATTGAACGAGGTTACAGCGGTAATTGGCAGATGACACGGTATTCGTCAAAGGGAGATAATTCTGTTTGCTTATCAAGTAAAGTAGAATGAAATGAATGAGTTTAATTGACTACAAATGCTGACAAAAGTGTTGCTAGTTAACACAATCTATTATCACTAATTCACCAACTGTCCTTGAAATGATAATTCAAAATTGTATATATACTCAAAAATGGGAAAGTTTAATCCATACAGATTTCTTTTATCTCCCTGCACATGTATCCCGTACAGGATATCATAAGGTTGTTTACTGTTCGTTATTTCCGCCTTTTCGTATAACCCTTTCCTTCACGTGAACTTAGATGTTACATTTATTTCTGCTTTAATTGCATCGAGGGATATATTTTGCAATGATTGGTTTTAAGAGTGAAGGATAAAATCGATATCAAAACACTAAATGTATTTACAAGGGTTCGCAGAATGGACAATATTGAATAATGATGTAATTTCTGTTACCAGATTTATCCTTCTGTGGGTCAGGTTTGTAAAACTGGCTGTTATTTGTGACAGACTGGGTATGGTTTACGTGAATGTCTGCAGTGGGCCTGGTGTTGACATATGGTTGTGTCGCCGATCCTTCGATTTAGAAATGATACCATTAATCCTGAACATTTTTCTTTTGCCATCAGAGAGCATCAAATGAGGCTCTTGTGAGTTTAAAATCGAAATCCAAGTTTGTGTGGACAAAAATGAGTCTTGTTCAACAAAAATGAGTTTTGTTGAACAAAATTGAGCTCAGATCAACAAATGTAAAACAAATAAACATAAATTTTGACATATAAGGTTATCTTTCAGTGGATAAAAGTAACTTTTATCATGGTGAAATTAGTCATTTTGTAGACAAAATTCAAAGATGATACCAGCAGTGCACACAGAATTGTTCAATTTGGATTTTGTAAACTAATATAAAAGCAGAACTGATAAATATTCTGGCGAAATTGAACTTTGTGAGCCGAGATGAAATTGAATTACATAAGAAATGAATCTTATATTTTTTCGGGTGATGCAGGTATCACCGAATTTTAGACGGTAAAACTGCATTGATGAAAAATTTTACCGTCTAAAATCTCGGTGATAACCTGCATATCACCCGAAAAAATATAAGATTTATTTCTTATCATTTAATTTTATATTACAACAACAAAATAATGTTCACTAGATATTAATTGTTGTTCAGGTACGTGATGGAAAAATCACCTCAGTTCTTAAATGGTTTTTTAACCAATGAGAATCGGCGCTAGGTGATCACGTGAAATAAAATTAAATGATATGTATATCAGCTCACTTCGTTTCTTTTTAGACAAGTAATCTTTATCATAACAGAATTCATTTTCGTCAGTTATACATAAACAAATTTTTACTTGTAAGGTGCTCACCGATTGGTTGGAAAGCTTACATTTTTCTCATTTAATCGGAGTTGGAGAGTATGATATTAAATGAATATGTTTGAATATACAAGTACACGTAAATATTTCGCCTATATGATAATCCATATATCCTTCAAAGAATATTTTTCATAGATTGCCCAAGACTTCTATACCGATTCTTTGTTAAGTATCGGCCTGAACTTGATCGATATAATCTTCTGTCCCTTTTGCTTGTAAATGAGGTTCTAGAGCATGCGCCTTTCACATGAATTCAAAAAAGTGTAAGTACTCGTATATTTATCATCTACGACAACGCAACGGATGGTGCACTTTGCAATGAGAAATCTTCTTGCAAACTCGTGTTGAGAGTTTTCATTTGTGTATTTGGATTCTTTAAACAAATTTACAAGTGAAATATACCTCTGTTAGGCAAAATTAATTTATGTACTTAAAAATTGAATTTGGTGTACAATTTCGATTTTGCCTAACAGCTCAATTTTATTCACACAAATATGAATTTTGAGTACAATTTCACTTTAGCATCCCGAAATCAACACTCTTTGTCCAACTTCAATTTTGTCTCACATAATTCACTCTTGTTTATTTATTTTGCAAAAAAAGTAGCAAAAGTCGATTTTGTATGCAAATAAATCAAATTTGCGAACCCCATTAACAAAATGAATGAATTTTACCCCGAAAAAAAAAACGTTTTCTTTCCACTGAAAAATAATTTGTTTTTTGTCATTTTTGTCATTACAAAAATGGACTTATCATAATACAAATATATATATACAACATTTTAATAAGACATTGATTATATTTTCTGGACAGAATCCAATTTTCTGTACATAAAATTGATTGTGATTACAAAAAGAGCATGTGCCAATTGGCGCCCTGTAGCCATAAACATAAAAGAATATCTGCATTTTACGTTGCTTCTTCATTTTCTTTATACCCAGTAAATATTCATTAAACTTATGAAAATAAAGAAGGATTACTCCACGGTTCCCAACACCTGCACTGTCCTTTATTTTATTTTATTTTTTTTATTTCAAATCGTGACTGTCAAATATTTTATATTGATAAAAATAAATCAATAATGATATAAAATGAAGTCTTGTAATGGACAAGTATCAGATTACCTGATGTGAACTTTGATGATGAATGGGTGTGTGCTGATGTGCTGGTGGTCATCTCTACACTGACTGATGCGGTCGTGGTATCACATCTCTCCAAACTGTCTACATTCGTATTGCACACAATACGCAAATCAGTTTGTCCAGAGGCTGATAATATAAAAAGTACAAAAACAATGTTTATTCATTGTTATTACGAGCACCCTAAAATCCATTCAGAAAGTGTATTTAAAGCGAGATTAAAGCGGATGCTATAGCTTCACAAGTGTACATTTATCGAGATCGGGATTAATCGGCTGCTATAATTCATCTTTACGCATTGGAACCTAACATGATAACACATTACTGTACATATTGGGGGGAAACTCAGATTGTGCATGCAAAAGTACGTGTACATTTTCATCAGGATCGTCAATGTTTCATAAGAATGGTCTAGAAAATCGTAAAAATTATTTTGCATGATTTGTGAAAAAGAATCTTATTGCAATGATATCATTTTTAAAAAGAAGAAATATAGTATAACCATGGAGTCTGGTTTATCATGTTCACCCCAACAATGCTCAGCAAAACATGTAATATATTAAAATGGTCAACTTTGGTGAAGTTTCGCTGATGCATTGATATGAAAAACAACATTCAAGCGTGCGAGTATCAATATTTTGTGGCCAGATTTACGTATGAAACTCAAAAGCTATTATCTAGATCAGATTGCCTCCCATTGTTGAAGGGCTGGGTATGATAAGCATAGCACATCGGTTCTGTCCGCACATACAAAATAAAGTTACGTTATCTTATTTTTCATTGGTCCAGAAAATTTGTTCAAGACCTCATGATTTTTGAATTCACGTGCGTCTTGTAAATGTAGAGTTCGAAACCGGACGGGAGCAATATGTTTTTGCCAATTTTTCTTCAGTTACAACTTCATTTGATCGGCTTACAGAATGAATTACTAGACTAGTAGTTACAGAAAAGTGTATATGTGCTTTTTTGCATGCCGCATTGAGAAGTTTACTTCCACCTTCATAATCAGCCATGCACATCTGTAATATGGTGTATACATGGTTAGTAAACTCCGTGTAAGGAGAGAGCGGCGCTCGAGCCCCCTAGGCCTATAGAATTTACTGGTCATTTATAAATCATATTAGGTCAATTGCAAACCATAACAAGAAGATATGTCTTACTGGTTGCCTTTTATTAATAGCATTTTTTTATCAATCAGGTACATGATACAATTTGGTCTGAAGCAACTATGACGTAACACACAAGTGACGTGAAAACTGCGTAATTTACGTGGTGTATTTGAGTTCAATGCCCACTTGCAGTTTTTTTAAACAATTGGATTTTTTTTTTTAAATTTCTTTGACTGGAGTTTTCGTTTATTTTACTGAACAGACCGATATTTTGAAACCAAAGTAAACTTGAAAAATAACCATTAACCATGAATAAATCATATACGGTACCAGTTTTGATGCACCAGATGCGTATTTCGACAAACTGTCTCTTCAGTGATAAAGACTAATGACTACTACTGACGATGTATGTGGTCTTCACGTGATAGATTTAAACCAATGGTGATATTACAGGATACAAGATACATAGGATGTGCATGCTTTAGACTTCAACGATATAACGATAGACCAGAAAAACATTTAAACAAATCAGGAAATAATGATAGGAAATTTATACACTAAAACTCATAAAAGTTGATTTTAAATGAAAGAAAGGCAGCTGGATAACAGACTGGTAAAATTCTTATTACTGTACATGTACAAGGAGTGATACATTTGTCTTTATTTTACCTGTAAATGCTAACCGAAACCGTCCGTAGCCTCTCCCAGTAGAGTTGATCATAATTTGTAGAGATTCACGTCTACATATTTCTGTGATATGATAGTTGTTTGAACCTTTTCCCAGTGAACAAGGTTTATTTGATATCAGATCTTTGAAATACAGCCAATTAGGGTATGGTTGAGAATAATCAACTCCATGCACGGCAAAAGGGCCTGTACAGTTGGTGGTCACAAGACAGACATGGTTGCCCATGATCGTCGTATTCTTGGGATATCCCGGTGACTGGAGATACAGTGTTTCCCCTGTCGAGTTCGCCTCAAAAGTATTGTTAAAGACAAACGTCCTGGAATCTAGGAAATATAAAGAGCTCATATAAATGACAAGATGGTAATTCAAACATTTGGATGAGTATTTTACTTAGCATCTTTAAGAGATTCGGGTACTTTTAATGATGGTACATGTCAGTTCTGATCCGAACATTCGTTTTTTCTTTCCTGAGATTTGCTTGATTACATTTGTATCTTGTATTTCAGTAACAGTACATTTCTATTACTTCCCGTAATTGTAGTTTAAAGCTGTGTTTCCCTCCAGTATTACAAATACCATTTTTAATGATATACTCATCTGCAACATGAGGAACCTCTTCACAAGAGCCTCACATGATGACATTTTAGTCCCCTATCAAGACACACGTTTGCCTCCCTCTGGGAGGGAGGATTTTGCAGACGTACTTTGCCTTAAAGTACATTGTATTAGAAACATTGTAAGCCATGTTTGCATTCTGACCATTGAGACGTTTGAGCGTAACGGGAATTTAAAGAGCATTACCATAGCAACTTTTACTGTCACAGCTTCAAACATTTGTGATGTCACATCTTGGTGTAATTTCATCTTAAATACCTCGTCGTTGTATCAAATGAAAACAAATGAATTGTACAAAAAAAAAAATGATGTTTTATTGGGTTTTTATTCATTATGAACAAAACTGAAACACATTTCCCCCCGGGAAATTTTTCAAACTACCTTTGGTTTGAAGTGAATTATACAATATTAGCAACATTTTAAGCCATGTTTGCACTCTGACGTTAAGCCATTTGCACATGGTAATTCAAAAAACTTTACCATCGCAACGTTTACTATTACATCTTCAAACATTTATGTTGTTCTATCTTGGTTTAGTTTCAAAATATCTAAAGCCCCTTATTTTAAAAGAGCCTACATTCCGAGAACCTCGCTCATTTAAATGGCGACATAATTTCATGACTATCATGAATTCTGTGGAAGAATACGCCAAACGTTGACACTTTGTCTGAATGAATAAAAAATATTCGGAAATTATTAAAATCCCGTATTAACCATTTAGCGGGGAAAATGAGTACTATTTATCCTTCTCTCATTAAGAATTCAGAAGTGGTAAATGGGTTACATAGACTACATAAAAACTGTGTACTAGTTCCAGCTGATAAAGCAAGTAACAATATCGTCTTTGTTAGTAAAAGTTACTTTTATACTTGTCTTTTAAATGAACTAGGGTTTACTTCAACATCTGGGAATCCTACTTATAATACAAGCAATCTGAATAAATATTAACTTCTTCAAAATCACCTTTCTGTTTTAAATACTTTCAATATTCCGAAGAATCAGCATCAATTTGAATTACCATACCTATACTGGATTCCGAAATTGCATAAAAATCCTTACAAAGATACATTCCTGGGCCCAGTGAGTGTTTTACCAAACCTCTATCCTTACTACTAACTAAACTACTAACAGCTGTTAAAGAGTCACTTCAGAGATACTGCTCCACTACATATTTCAGAAATGGTGTCAATCAGATGTGGATTCTCAAAAACTCTAAAGAGCTTTTAGAAAACTTCAAATTACGAGATTTTTCTAAAATTGATTGCATCAAAGCGTATGATTTCTCCACACTTTATACGATTATTCCTCACGAGAAATCTAGGTTTTTTCAGATAATTGATAATTGCTTTTGAACAAAAACGGCACCCGAAAATACAAGTTTCTGGTCTTTGGTTTTGCTAGAAACCACTCTGATTGTCCACACAAGTACTCTAAAGTAGATATCAAGAGCATGCTTGGGTATCTTATAGATAATATTTATGTAGTCTTTTAAGACCATGTCTTCCGACAATCTGTTGGTATTCCTAATTGTGCCCCCTTATTGGCAGACTTATTTTTATATTCATACGAAGCAGAATTTGTTCAAAAACTATTACGGGATAAAAACAAAAACATGTTGTGTCCTTCAACCATACATATAGGTATATAGATGATGTTTTATCAGTGAGCAATAAAAAATTTCGCAATTATGTCCATTTGATATATCCTGACGATCTCAAAATAAAGGACACCACAGAATCTGACAGATCTGCTTCATATCTAAAAATTTTATTTAATATTGACTCTAATGGCAGATATTTGATAAAGTGATGAATTTGACTTCTCACGACGGGTGTGACCGGTCGACAGGGTCGACGGTCGACAGGGGATGCTTATTCCTCCTAGGCACCTGATCCCACCTCTGGTTTGTCCAGGGGTCCGTGTTTGCCCGGCTCTTGTTTTTGTGATCGGTTTGGACTTACGAGATTGATCACTGTTCGTTATCTTTGTCTTTACACTTTGCAACCGTCATCTTTTCTTTTCTATGTAGTAATGTAACCAACTGTCACCTGTTGTGGTGTGGTATGTCTCCCAGTTGATTCGATACGCAAGAGCATGCCATGCGTATGAAGGACTTTTAAAAGCGAGGCCCAACTACTAACAAAAAAGTTGATGTTGCAGAGTTATAACGAATCGCATTTAAAGTCATCATTTCGCAAATTCTACGGTCGCTATATATAAACCTTGTTTGCGATTACAAAATTATCAAAGTCATATGTTGACTGATTTGTTTCATACCCTTTGTTAGACTCATTTTCGTACTTGATTGACGACGGGTAACCCCGTTTACTTTGTTTCGATACAGGCACACGCGGGTGTGACCGGTCAGTAATAATAATGATTGGTTTTTAATATAGCGCTTTATCTACCTACATGTAAGGTACTCAGAGCGCTTTAACAATACATTAATTACCCCCAGCAGACCATAACAATCCAGACCCTTCTCAGTGCAAGCTGCCGTTTACACAGCGCTAGAACACATTCTGACAATATCTTTCACTGTCAATAGCCAAGGTACTCGTTTTGCACTTGGGTCGAGTGAGGAAATTCATGTAAAGTGCCTTTCCCAAGGACACAACGTCGGCCCTGCCACAGCCAGGATTCGAACTCACAACCTCTCGATTGAAAGTCCGAGGCTATAACCATTAGGCCACCGACGCCTATGTAACACCATCAGCAGAGGATGTTTACTCCTCCAAGGCATCTGATCCTGCCTTCGCTTTTGTCGGAGGTCCGTGTTGCCCTACACTCGATTTTGTATATACATTTATGTTTTTTGGACTATGGTTGCGTTTGACCCATTGTTTACTTCGCCAATTTATATTTTCAACCTGAACCCACACAAGGCCAGCGGACCGGACCAGATTTCCACCCGGTTTCTGAAGTCCATCTTCTTTCAGGCATCACTGGATCAAGGTCAAGTTCTTAATGACTGGAGATTGGCCTATGTAACACCATCATTGAAGAGAGACGACAAGACCAAAACATCTAACTACAGACCAGTGAGTTTAATCTCAGTATGCTGTTAGGTTGTCGAACACATTATTCACAGCCAAGTAATCAACCATCTTGGGAAGAACAACATCCTTATCGAATAGGCAAATTGAAAATATTGTTCTAGTAGACGAAACATGAGTTCACTATTTCGAACAAATAAGAAAAATTGGAAACAAAATAAACACGGTAGAAAGCCTGTAGCTGCCAAAAGAACCACGAGCGCAGAGAAAGATTTCTCTCAAGTTATGGTATAGCTATACATTTCCGATACCGTAGGGCAAAATTGTTACAAGTCGGTATTGCCTAGATGTTATACCAACAAAATGCTCGAAACATATCATAAACGACGCCCTGTATAAGCATTTAGGCATGTTCAGTTACTTTATGATAATGCTCCATTACATACATCTGAGCTTGTGAAGCAATTTTTGAAGTCGGATAAGGTCATCGTCTTGCCACACCCACCATATTCTTCAGATCTAGCCTCATGCGACTTTTTCAAAACTTGAACATATTTTATCTGGTCGTTGTTACAAATCCCAACAATCCTTTGGCTCAGTAATCAGTCGGCGTTTCAAAGGTCTACCTAAATCAGCGTACATTGACGCATTTCGGAAATGTATATGCATCTCCAGATGATCCCAACAATGTGGCAACAGACTCATATTGATAGTGTTGGGTTAGTCTAAGACCTTTCCATGGTTCTTCTTACAAAACGTGTCATATCTTAATTTGTTGATGTCTGTGTACTTTGGCCTTAAATATACAGCACATACAAATGCTAAAAACCTATAATACATGATGTTTCCTTTGACTCTCTTTTACCATTCATGAATAAACCATTGGGTCCCCCATCACATTCGCACCAACCTCCAACCTTTACTCTGTCCCTTTGAAAATTTT
>CAJDSM010023597.1:2316-18333 GCA_903981925.1 Ostrea lurida
TGATGAAAAGGTAAAGACAACGAACAATGATCGATCTCATGGATTTTATACATGATGCAAATTAAGAATTGTGCAAACAAGGACCCCTGGATATATCAAAGGTAGGATCAGGTGCCAGGAGGCGTAAGCATCCCCTGTCGATCGGTCACATATGCTACGAGTCCTTTATCTTTATCAGGAAAACGGAGTAATCCGTAGTCAAAATCAGTACATAAAGAACGACCTTACAGTACATATGAAATATGTCAGACAGCATTTGACCCAATGGCAGGTTGTATTGGCAAATTATATCGTTATAACGATCATAGAATTTGCGAAATGCTGACATTAAACGTGACTGTTGAAACTCTTACAGCATCAACTAGTTCGTCAATAGCCTTCCTCGATTTAAAAATTTATTATTCTTAGAACAATTCAGTTGAGACACTCGCACTACATGCAGGTGATAATGGAATAATAATGGATATAATGTAAAAAAAAAAAAAAAAAAAAAACAACAAAAAAACCAAAAAAAACCCAGGATATACAACTCGTTGAGAATTTGATATCAACATTTGATCACGTTTTGTGCTATGTGAAAGTATTCAAAACCTTAAAGTATTCTTCGAATGTCTAAACATTATACATCATATAACAGAAAAAGAAAGTAGCACCGTATTTATTACCAAATTCCCTGTATGAAAAAGAGCAGCCAGTCCCTCGATACAAATAGCACTGTCTTCTCTGCTAAAAGAGGGGAGGAAATCGTTCATATCTTCTCCCATCAACAAACTGTCGTCGAAATCCACTGCTTCTAATTCAAAAATGCATTTCGCCATTTTCGCGAAAATGATAACGTCAGGGTCATTCCTTTCCATAACTCTTTCCATAACACGCTTCTTTGATTGGATAGCCGACAATACTTTCTGAATGCATGGAATCCAATCATCAACTGCTTCAACAGCCCGTAGGTAAATAAAGCAGGTGAATATAATCCCGAGTTGGACGAGAGACTGGAATATAGGGGCTGTTTTCTTTGTCTCTGAGATAACAGTGAATAATTCAGTGGTACCTGTCATACATAAGTTCATCATTTCCTCTTTGGACAATTTTCGCTGATCAGCATTCATGATCATCTCTGTCAGTTTGTTAATGCAAAGATTTCTAACGAATCTATTTTTGCAAGTGAGAAAATTAAATATTTCTGTAATTCTGCCATTTTGTTTCAGACTTGGCAGAAGACACGCTGTGATATACCTCAACAAGTCTTGTTGAACGTCTGTCGATACATCGTCCATCTTTCGACATATCTCATCAATAGAGAGCTTTTCGTAATTTTCTGTAAATATTCGGGTACATTAAATTAAGAAATGCTCTTCATTATTTGGATTAATATATCATAAAATTGAATTAATCAAATCGTACCTCGAGGGAAGAAGAAGAACCTGGAAATCGTGAATCTGTGACTGTCTTTCTGGTACGGTAAAAACTCATGAGTATCCACAAATGATTCTTCCCAGGTAGTGTCCTTCTTTTTGAGTCCGTAGATAACACTACTATCTTCGTACCCATACTCATCATCGTCCAAATCTTCAATTCGTCTGTTGGAGGCCACATGTTGAAGAGGAAGATCCACGATCGCATCCTTGCTGAATAACTTTCCTTCCTTCTTTGTCGGTGGTTCGGGAACTGGCCTACGCGGCAAAAGATGCCTATATCTAGCTTCATAGACGCCCTTCCGATCTATGAACTCGTAGTTTATATCCGCATAGTCCCTTTCGTCAGTAGTTGTGCTTTGGCCTGGCTTGTTAGATATATCTGTAATGTTATCATGTAAATACTAGAGCATTGTATATTATAGCAAACTATGACTCATACTATACTGAATTAACTAAAAGATTAAAACCAACGCATGTATTATATGGCGAGAAACTTGCTCATATAAGTATTGCTGGTGTTTACATACTGTAGAGAATCAGTACAATTCATTCGCAATAACGATCTTCATTATTTGTTTTTCAATAGAAAGATAGTCCTCCCATATCCAATATATATTGAGTATAGGAGTTATTGTTGCTCCCCTAATATATTTAACTTTTTTTCTACCATTTGGAGGCCATTTTTGATAGACAGTAAATTCATAATATTTGTAAAGTCCAGAAGATATGGTGCAATAGAGACGCGGTTACTATATATAGTATCATTCACACTTGTTAACGTGTTCGGATTAGACACGAGGCGAATTACATTGAAAAATAATGCAACACATTACTATTACTTCAAGAATTTGACATTACCATTTCCATTTTCTAAAAGTAATACATTACATTACCATTAACTCATATCGTAATGAAACTGTCTAAAGAGTTACACATCAACATAGGTTTAAAGAGACACTACAGCTCATTTTGCGCAAAAATCATACAATGACAATTTCCCCAGAGCTTTCTCATTCTTATTCTCAATTTTTGTTGCATAGTTTGCGAAAATTATTATCTTATGAAGTTGAAAATTCCCTTTTAAACGCAAAAATTAATATTTTTTGACGACCCGTACAAAAAAAAACCCAAACAAAACACCCCCCAAACACACTTCTTGTGGCCAAATTCACAATATCTGAAATGACAGAGTTGATCGCACCGTCTAAAGGAGATACTGCACATTTTTAACAAATATTAGCATTACGAGTTCAAAACTGGTCATCCATATTAAATTGCATCATCAGCGTCGATATCGCACTGATTCAGATTATCAAAAGCTGATAATAGCAATCAGAATTGGACAATAATTATTATTTATAATATACATATATTTGCCACCATCCAACGCGTGAAACCAGATATATTAAATATAAGGATGACGCAGTTTATATAATTCGGATGCTAATATACTGTTAAAAATGTTGGCAGATTCCCTTAGAACGGACACGATCAACCGTCATCCTCGATATTGATTGAATTTGGCCAAAGGACAGTTAATATTTTGAACGAACTCTAAGATGAAGACTAACACGGGTGACGGAATGTGTAAAAATTCTGTAAATGAAAGGAAATGTAGATGTTGGGGTGTAGGGTTAGCGACGGCGACGACCGCAATTTCGGAAGTTGGACTTTAAATTTTCAGCAAACTCCTGTGAAATAAGTTAAATGACTTATGTATGTCAATAAAGAACAACATTCTAACTTTCGACTGAGAAAACTTTTTATGCATTATCACAAAAGATAACAAAGTTTTGAAAGTTTGAAGCCAGCAACCGAGAATTTAATGGCGGATTGTTAGGTCCCTTTACTCCTATATACTATATACACTATAGTTCGCTCAGATTGTGTCAAAACCCTGTGATGACAACAAACTTTAAAGCTGATTTGGACAAAGTTAACGGAGATCTACAGGATATGCACACTTTATGTACTTTGATTTAGACTAACAAGGGTGGTTTTATAGAGTGTCAATCTGTCTGATTTCCCAAAGGATATGAATCAGATTATACGGTTAAAAAGAGAAATATATCTTCCTTGTTGATATTATATGTACATGTACAATGTACCTTGCAAAAAACCTAAATTTGCTTTGCTGTTACAATAGGCATCTATCACCCTTTGAATCAACGAAAAATGTTAGATATGACATTATAATTTTAATGTTTGATAAGCAAACACCATTGGTGGTACACGCCATGTATTGTAGACGTATTTAATTTCGTTTTGGATTAAATTTCGTTGCTTTCGTGTCTGAAAGAAAACAACGAAATGAAATCCAACAAGAGAAAATCTTTACTTCAGTGTTAGAAATGTGTGTCTCTGTTATTCGTAGTCCATGTCTCGATAACGTATTTCGCCAATACTGTCATCATTGTATCCGCATTTCGCTGTATTAAAAAACAGGACAGTTCATATTTGGACAGTAACACGACACGGGTGCAAGTTAAAAGTGTTCGGTATTTTGGAGAAATTACCGCTGGCAACAAACAATCACGAAACGGGGTAATAATATCCATTCTATAGGTGCTTGTGCAGTGACCCATATCGTCTGCAGCCCTCCCCCGATCGCATGACCATAATAACCTGCGACCTTTTGGTTCGGAAGCTTGAACTCTAGGAATTATCATCCAATAGTCATGTTAATGAATGGGCACCACGCATATAAAATAAGATATTATACTTACTGATTTCTTGATCTTTCTCTACTTTTGATTTGGATGTCTTCTTGAAAAGTTTGTTTCTAAACATATCTGAAAGTTAATCTCAGAATTTAGTGATAAAGCTTACTGTGGAACTAGGTGAAAGAAATGAAGATTGATCTTTGGAAGATGTTTATGTAGTAACGGAACATCACATTGTCTATAATTGTATTATCTATAACGCTAATAAAATAAATTACTCTAAGGCGCTTTATTAATGAGATAGAAATAGCAAGTACATGACTAAAAAACTACGTGAAAGGAGAAGTTAAAAAATCCTTACAAACGTAGCGTTAGGTAATAATTACGATTCAATTCGTTTTTACTTTGATATTTTTGCAGAATCCAGTCATGCTTGAGCTGCTTAGTTGAACAATGCGCGTATGAATCTCGATAAATAAATAGTAGCGGTTACTTTGGTCACCTGCGAATTCTGGACAGAAATATTGATTGATTGATTGATTTATTTGTTGTTTTATGTCCCACCGAGGAACTCTCTTCACTCATATGGAACACCGTACACCAATGCCGGTGAAGGGCTGCAAAAAATTAGGCCTATGCTCGGCACTTCAGGCCTTATGAGCAGGGAGGGATCTTTATGCGTGCCAACCTGCCTTGTGACATGGACAGACAGGAGACCTCGGTTTTTTTGCGGTCTCTTGACGAAAAACCTATGACCCCACCCATTCAGTCTCGCCTCTTACCGACCGCTAAGGGAAGCCCCTCGAAGGACCTATCCTTACCCGGGAATCCCTACCGGTTGCTTCGGACGAAGATAAAAGTTAAAATCTTATTATTAAATTAAAAAACTGACAGGTATTGAATTGCCCCCGTAGTCACTTAACTCGTTTCATGAAAAGTTTGCCGGGTAGAAGCGTTGCAGTTTTTATACCCTCAATTGTATTTGTCTCAAGTCTTAAATATCTGTGAAACAGTTGGTTACGAAATAAAACATATCTAATGTAGGAAAATTAAACGAAATATAAATTTTAACGCTTTAAGAGTCCCTTGAGATTCATCGTGCATGATGACAAAAATAAGACAGTTTAATAAAGGAAAAATTTACCCAAGAGGCTGCTTAAAGGACAGGGGCTCGGTTGTGTTCAGGATTAATGAAAACGTATAGTATTATTTGCTCCCAAATAAATAAATTAGTAAATAAAACCCCACCCCTAAATATTATATAATAAATCACCACCAAAATGGCATATTCGTCGTTTAAAAAAGGTGTTACCATATGTACATTTAAAAAAAGTAAAGGGACGACACTCCGCCATCTGGATTCTGTGGGACCCTGGTTTCACAGCTTCGTGTTATAGATTTCTCCTCTTTCTACCAGTTTCTTGGCGAATCTAAGTTGGTTAAAAGGCCCAAAAATTCTTCCCTATCGTGCAGCTATAACTTTACATGGCCGTATTAAACACTCATGTTGATCCGAAATCCCTCGAACACCCTGACCCCAACTCATCGACAAGCACGGAAGAAAGGTCTAACAATTGAGTGACCAATACCCTCCATAAACCGTTAGCTGGGTTATCATTAACCATGTCTGCTTTAAGGACCACTGGTTCAGATATATATGATAATAAAAACACATTAAAAAGTAAAATATGTAAAGTTAGTCACCTTTGCAAAGTTATTGTAACAAAAGCGAGTAGCAAGCAAATCTTCTGGAACAATCGGATGGAGAAATCTAGCCCCGGACTCCCCCCGCTCTTATTATATACTAGTTAGCCGATAATACCACTGAGCTCTCCCAGGATACACTTGAAAACTGTGACATACTACAGAGTATGGTAATCATGACTAATATCACCTTACACTATGAAAACTTAACTGCTTATCTTGGAAATTCCAGAGAACTCTTCATATTGAGGAGATGGAAAAAAAGTAATTTCTAACAGACCAATGTCCAGAGCACGAAATAACGCATTTCGGCGAACCTTGCCTGATCCGGAACCTACATCCTACCTCGGATCACGCTCGTCAATTATCCAGTAAAAAGTGGTTACGATTAGCATACAGCGAGGTTTAATGTAAATTCGGCGAGTATGCGTACTGATCCCAGAACTAGCCTCATCGCGTGGCTGTCTTGTAGTGAATGCCAGTTCTTTTTTATCCACTCACACTCGCTATTTTACAATTATACTATACAATCTCTCACATTGTCTGGCAAAAAACTAGAACTTTCATTTGAATCTAACCGTAATCCCGCTCATAAAACTAAAGGAAATTGCATGACACCAGGTTTGATGTTGAATTTGCGCCCCCTTAGTTAACAGTTGTTGGAAAGGAGTGGAGAATTGTAACACGTTGGCATGGATACCATGCGCAATATTCAGATCTGCAGCACTTCACATGAAATAAAGCTAGATTGGGTCATATTATCTGTGTTAAATCCTTTTACTAAAATGAGACCATTTAGATACAAAAAAAGTTTAGCCAATATCAGTTTTTATAATCAGAGCCTTGCTGGAGATCTCGATATGAGTTATTGTTTCTAGCTGGAAAGTGAAATACACGCAGTTAGTTAAAAATTTTGAATTCTACATAAAACATGGGTAAATGAGTTTTTTGGCTGTGTCTGTTGTAAACGGTTAAAATCTTGAAGTCTAAATGAAACATGGTAGATAAAGAGGTTTTTGTGTTCTAACTGTAAATGTTCAAACAGTTTTGAATTCTAATTAACTGGTAAATTAAAGTATTTTGTGATGTCTATGTTAAAATGAATGCGACACACAATACCGGACTTTGTTTCATAGTTGCTAGTTATCGCTACTTTTATACTATATTTCATTGTTAGATACATATGTAAAAAGTATGCGTTCTAGTCCAAAACAGACTGGGTCGTCAAACGAAGAAACAGAAGCTGAAGAAACCGATAATATCATAAGTCCTAACTTATAAACGAATCCGTATCATATTAAAACTCTTCCCGGTTACGGTTACAACGTTTTGGACTCCGCCAGTTGAGTCGCCGCTAACAATCAATGCAACATTCCAGCGCCATAACAGGCGGTTAGATGGAAGCCGTCGTTTATCATTTCTAGGCCATGTGGTTTGTTGTTCGGTGGAGATTTTAATTTCTTGCTCCGTTTTACTCCAACAAAACTAAATCCTTATCCTTTTATGCTCTTAACTAATTTCTAAAACCAAATACAAGACATAATGAGTTAATCGATCCGGCATATCTGTTAACAATTTGCAACTTGCGGCAAGGAGAAATAGAAAGGGAGATAACCTACAAGATATTTCTTACAAGCTCGTTGTAAGATCGTATATAGAGAGATTATTACGTGTGCTAAACAAACCTACCTACTTCATAATTTTTGGCAATGCCTGCTTCACCGATCCATTCAATTATTTCTTAATGTGAATAACATCTTGTTTAATCATTGAATATTGACGTATGTTTACAAAAGTTTTGATGAACTGATAGTTATTGATCTTAAGATATATATTATTTGCAAGGTAATCTCGAAGTAAAAGAAGCTAAGTTAAAGATGGCGTGCAAAATTAACTTAAGTATCTCCCTAGTGTTCTCGTAAACATACTCAATACAAGGGGTCGATTCTGTTTGAACATTGCTCTTATCATTGCATAAGAAGCTCCCAAAACTTTAGAAAATTATACTTTTTTCATGACTGTCATAGGATTTCATGCAACAAAAAAAAATTTTTGAATTTTGAATTAAACTTTGGCGCACAAAGTTTCAAATAGGATACGGAATGTGAAATATATTTTGTCAGGAAAATTTATGTGGATTCGAAAATTCTTTATAGTAAAAACGTTTAACATTCGCCAATATCATCTTAAAGTGTAAAGTCAATAGGAGGCAATACACTCGTATGCTGTTGTAAATCTTCCCTAATATGCCCACAATAAATGTTAATATATTCATCAATTGCGAGGTGGTATTAACTTGACATTATGTTCATTTTAAACAAACATTAATTATCTCTCTCTTTTGGGATGTCTGGACACTTATAACATCTCGCGGTCCTCACAGAATATATTTTCTGTTCGGTTCGTGCAGTCATTTACCATTTAACCAAATATACGGACTATATGTGGGGACATTAGATTACAATTTTTACACCGTTTCAAGCGTGAATACTAACGTCACCCAGAGGGTTGGAAAACTAACCTTAGGATCAAAACTTGAAACAAAACAAACAAACACAAAAACGTTGAACTGAATCTATACTTGCTGGAGACATACTACAAAAGCATGAAATATAAGCTCGTTTAAGAGATAATTCGTCCCTTCGTTTTCCAGATAATCAAATAATAGAGCAAAGATGACTTTGGGTCTTTCATTGTTTGCTAGAGGAAAGGAGTTGGATCACTGTAATTGATGGATGATGGCCAATCAGAGAGACCAAGTCACACTAATGGCCGGGCTGGTGTGATTTTCTTCGTGTGTCTGTAAGTGCGTATCAACTGCTCTATGACTCCGGAAAAGAAGATTGGTGGTCGGTGAAGAGAGCACCGTGATCCACAAAAAAGCATGTGCTGGTGTTGATTGTCCCGTGCGTCTGTGTGATTGTCCGTCGTTGTCTGTGAATGCGCTAGTGATAAGTTGTTTTCGTCATCCTTGATACTACTGCCTTTGCGTTTTTTCATATGGGACAATATTTGCCGGTTATCATCATTAGCAGACATGGCACCCCGTGTCGGTTAACAGCCATTTGTTACATTTGCGACTGTGAGACAGTTTGTTAGATGTATGCGTTCACAGTATTCCTTACTTATTCTTTGTGAGAATTTTAGATCATTAGAATTGTCACTATTATAGACATTTACATTGGCTTATATATTTCGATTAATCATGATGCTCAACAATTTGTCTGTATTTTGTTGTCTCGTTTGATTTTCGTAACTCACAAAATAAACTTTGACATTTTAATGTCTGCGTATACTTTCATTGAAGAATATGTTTTCAATCTTAAAGAATTCTGCAACCATTACATGCATGTTTCATAAAACACCTTACAGTGTGCCGATCCAGGCATTTCCCGAAAAGGATGGTTCACATTGTGAAGGTTGAAGTTAGAACGACAAATACTCAGTCAATCTTAGTTGGTGCAAATGTGGGTTGAAACTCGCATTTATTTGTAAATTCGTGGGAGCCGGGCTTCCTTTAAAGTCCGCTGGCTGACTTAGCTAATACTTTATCCTTTGTGGCTTTTGATTTTTACGGTTGGTTGGCGTTGCGTATATTGTTGAATGTCAAGAATTTACACTCATGGAGACAGTTTAGGCCTTTTAACAGCTGGATATTCTTTTATCTGCCACATTTTCCTGTGACACGGGGACCTTTAAATTTTCGGTCTCTCCGAAGGACCACTGAACATTTAGTCGGCCTCTTACGACATCAGGGGTTTACTGAGGACCATATTCTAAACTCGGAATCGTTACGAAGAATTCGATCAATTATGATGCTCCGGGTCAATGCAAAACACCGTGGATGACGCCGGCACACTATATCTAGGACAGTATGCATGGCGCGTGTGTGTGCTTATTGGTATACATCATGTCTTCTCCTTCATTTGGAATGAAAACATTTCAATTTAGTTCGACTGCACTATTTTCATTTAGTCACTATATAGTCAGTTCACATCTGTCCGTCCGTCCGCTGGCTCGTCAACATTTCTTGTGCTTGTGACGCAATAATTCAAAAGAGTTTCTCACCGATATAGTTTTCGACACTGTACATACATTACTCTACAATATAAAAATGGCCGAAGTAACCAAAGTATCAAACGTAATCATTAGTCCAAAAAACAATACAAAATCGAGTGCTAGGGCAACACGGCCTCATTCGACCAAAAGCTGAAGGCAGCGTGAGCAGGCTTGCATGGAGGAGTACAAGCATCTCCTCTTGCTACCGGTCACACTCGCCGTGACCCTGTCAGTCCGAATTGTAGCAAAGTAAACAGGGTTACCCGTCTTTAAATCAGTATTTGAAAATGACGTCTAACATAAGGTTATGAAACAAATCAAGTCAACATTATGAACTTAGTTGGATAATTTGTAATCGCAAAACCAAGGTCATTATAACGACCGTAAGAATCTTGCGAAATGCATGACTTCTTAACTTGAGCATTCGTTATAACCCTCGCCAACAGTCAACTTCTTTGTTAAGTATGAGTTGGTCCTCGTGAGGAAAACCGCCATTAAATTCTTGGATTCACATCACATTTTCTTTCTCCATGTTTGTCAACATCCTCTGTTGTGCGCATGTACCAAGCGCCAATCATACCGGGTTGGAAAGATCATCGCACAGATCAGTCGTGGGTGATTCGTTGCCACAACAGCAACCGACATACCAATCCATGCGAGGCTACCTGCAACGCTTGATCACAGCCAGTCGTGAGGTGGCCAATTTGGGTTTGCATGCGTGCGTCGGCCCTTCAGTTGTCATCTGCCATCTTGACAGTAATACTGTCAAATGTCATTCGCTATTGCATCTGTTAGAAAGGAAAAGATCATAAGAGGGAACAGGCCCAAAATCGCGACAAGAACCCAATGTTATTGAAGAAACTTATGGCAGAGTTTTGGCAGGTTTTTTTTTTCATCACCGGACCACACTGGATCACCCACGTACCGAGTCGGTACGCCCAACTTTAGCAACATGGAAGCTGACTGACTCGACACGATGCCAGTTCAGGTTTCTAGACTAGCAAGCCTGGACTGGTGGCACCACCAATAGCAGGGAACCATGGCTCAACTGTCGTGATGCAATCTCTCGTTACAAGCTCACGCATAAGTAGATGCAACACTTGCTAAGATTTGAAACTGATTCGCAACAACCTTGCTGCGGACTGAGTTTGGTCTTGCGATCACCCATTGACCTCGGACGCATTCAGTCGCGTGCTCTTTCTACGAATTTGCCCATGATTTCCAAAACAATTGCGTCACAGCATTAGGTCGTAAACTAGGTCCTCTAGTAAATTCATAATTGTTTTATTTATTGACAAATATTTGATGCTCATTAACAGCATATGGAAAGGCGAAGATGAACAGCTGCCAATCTCTTAGATGCCCCAAAATAGATACAACAGAAATAGTGGGCAAGAACACGATCCCTGGGTACACCAGAAGTGGGATCAGTGGCCTATAGAAGATAGGGAATGTCCTGGTCAACTGGCTCACACCCGACAGTTAGCCCCAATGTCTTGATCAGAAAAAACGAGTGATGATAAAGGCAAACGTAAACGAACAGTGATCAATCTCGTAAGCCCCAAAATAGAATGCAAAATCAAGAGTAGGCAACACCGGATTCCTGACACCCAGAGGTGGGAATCAATGCCTAGGAGGAGTAGGCATTCCCCTGTTGAACCGGTCACACCCGCCGTGAAGCGCCATAATTCTTGACCAGGTAAACAAGCAATCCGTAGTCAAAAATCAGATGACTGTCGCTATCGAATTAACTAAGGACGATATACACACCATAAAGGAGGTGATAGTAGGTACATGTATATTACTAATAATACATAATAATGAACTGGACTTATTGAACGCGTTATTCCGTTAGGGTGCTCAAAGGCCCTTTCTTTCAGTGCAAGCTTCATTACAGCGCTTCTAGAACATCTAAATTCTGACAGATTTCATGATTGTCTATAAGCAAGGTGTACTCCTTTTTGCAAGTCGTGGCCGGTGAGTGCAGGACAAATTCGCTGTAAAGTGCCTTTCCCAAGGACAACAAACGTCGACCTTGCCATAACCAGGAGAGGAACTCACACCTCTCGGCCGGAGTCATGATGAACCTGAAACACTAGGCCACCGACGTCCAATAGAATGCGAAAGTGACGCAATTGCAAAGTTAAAGGAATATATAATCTGAGACGATAGCGATAATTTCATTGTTTAAATTCATAACTTTTTCTGAGATTTGATTCTATAATCTGCCATTACCATTTTTCTTGTCATGGTTTCCCAAGAAATGCCACTTAATTGCCTAACAACTTAATTTGGAGCACAGATTTTCTGAAACCAAGTTCTTACGTGACATATTTCACTATCACCTGTTCGACATTTCACAATTGACCTCTTTTTAGCTTGAACTGATCCATAACACCTAAAAGGTCTTCTGGCTCTACATTACTGATTTTACTTATAAGCCGGCGCGAGAAATTTAAAGAAAATAATAAATAAATATTATTTCAATTGATGATTCTGGAAATAGCTCTGCAGCATAAATATAGCTGGGTCTTTACCTCCCTTGATAGCGACTAAATTTCGATTCGTTCTAGATAATTCCCGAGCTCTCAACTTGACAATACCTGAGACAGTCAGTTCCGATGTACTTGATATCGAGGACAACTGCGTTTTACATCGCTTAACCAGCAAGTTATACTCTTTCCAAAATTCAGACCAGGGCATCTTGCATACAGATTCCGGCCATTGATATTCAGCTGACTCTCTGACACACTGTTGATTTTATACTATAGATTAGTTGTTGGTGAAACAGACGATTGGAAATCCGCAGAAGACACAAAACCCACACCTCTTGTACACTTAAGTATCCACACAAACTCATTCCGAATAGCTATTTTCGCATGTCTTGTTATAATAGGTCATGAAGGTGCCAGAATGCATCAAAACTGCAATTATCTGGTCAGTACAAGCAAGAAGAACAGATCTGCCGTTGGGTAATTCTGTTAGGGAATACTTGTGCTAGGTCCAAGGAAGGCATTTATATATCCAACTAGTAACAGAATGATAAAATTACAGATCATATACCGATACCAGATTTTGAGCAACCAGATGCGCATTTCGACATAATTACCGCTCCTCTTCAGTTGTTATCTCAAACCGAATTCTTTGGAAAATCAGAAACCATTGAAATTAAAACTTTCTAAAAAGTGATTCAAATTGTAGTGCCAAAGACTGGAGCCAAATAATTCGAAGGATCAGAGCTGGGGACACTCACCATGTGACACTACATGTAGTTAATTGCATTGTGGTCAATCTTACTATTAATGCAATTTTATCCTGTTGTGGAGTTACACGTGCTATCCAAATGGAACAATACACTTCACTGGAGTGTAAAGGGCAAAGATAACGAACAAGTGATCATCCGTAAGTCCTAAGAAAAAACGTATGTAAGGTCAGGGAGGACTGTCGAACTATTGCCATTTTGTCGGCTGGTATTCTTGCTCCGTTTGTGGCTCCCTTATACAACAAACCTGTACCTCCGCGTTTTTGTATATTTTTGATTTACTGCTATCTATACTAACATTGCAATATTGTGGAATGACTTTTGCTGTCCACAATTATCATGGTCCAATATCTTTAGCCAAAAAGCAAGCATTCGAAAAGGTTTACTGTATTCTTAATTGGAATAGATTCATTCTGAACAATTAATGTACCATGTTACATTTGTATGCAATATCAAAATCATAAATCATAAACTGGGACCTTGTATTGTTTTATTTTTTTCATTGGAAAGAACAAGGGTGGTCGTCAAATATCTTAAAAGTTTATCCTTTTATATATCCCTGGCGACCTGTAGGATATCGAATCCCACTTGGAGACGGTCTGACGGTACATTTCGTTCTTGCTGAAGTCGTAAATTTGGAAACCCTATACAACTGTACTCGATCAGGCTTTGACATCAGCTTCTCGGTCCTTCCTGTAATTTACCCTTTTGGATCATTTCTGTTTTTCTTTGCTTTGTTTTCGAGGTAAACATAGAATATTTGGGAACTATAGTAGCAGAATTCAACATACTAGATGACGGGCAGCTATTCCCATAGATGGTTCACAAGACTAACTAAGCTAAAGTTTTCCTATCCTGTCAGTCTTAACTTAAACTGTTTCAACAGCAGTTTCGATTCCTTGCGCAGGAGCTGGTAACCTGAAAGATCATTAACAGATATATTCTAGTTATATGCACACGTCAATATGAAAATGAAATATGTCAAAAAAAGGTTTTACAACCAATTCACTTTCATTAGTGCATTTGACAATCTATTTGCTGAAAAAAAAGAAATGAATTTACAAAATTACCATTTCGTTCTTTTATTCGTAGAGCTTAATAATTGTAAATAATATCAATTGATTTGTCTTCATGTAATTGTCAATGCATTTCATTTTATTTTTACTCCATTGTCAAACTAAGCAACCTAAAAGCACAGTAAATTAACACTTGACAATGTACGATACACACTCATCACACATTTTTGAAAGGTGAATTTCAATAGTTTCTCTTCAATACGTATTACAGAAGGCGTAAAACACGTTGCAGAATGTTGAAAAACGTCAATGGAACTAGCCTTGAGAGTAATTAATTATTCATTTGATAGCAATTAAAAACGCTCATATGGATGGAGGCGTTATTTTTCGCCACCGCTTTCATCTATAACTCGGTCTATACCCCGTATGTATTTCCGTTTTTGAACTGGAGATAGCTTCTACATTGTATTCTTTAAAGCACTTAAAATTATCAGGATATCTTGCAACTACAGAACCATGTGTGTAGCTTTGTATCTCTCTCATGCTAAAACAATTCTGAAACTTTTTAAAATCCCCTGTTGTAATGATAGCTTCAAAAACTCTAGCGAGCTAACAATTCTTAAAAAAATACAGAGACATGTAACATTTCATTAATCAGTGGAGTAGTTTTACGAAAATGGTATCGTACAACTACATCACGTAGCGATTTCCCCTCATAAAGGTCGCATAGTCAGAACCCGTGGGGGTCCGGTTAAAATAGGTCCAAGCATCCCCTTGCGATGTCGTATGAGGCGACTGGATTGGTGGTCCTTCGGATGAGCGGAAAACCGAGGCCACAGCTAAGGGTGTCAAGAAATAGATACCCTCCTGCCTTCAAAGGCCCTGAGTGACGAGATTAGGCCTAAATTTTGCAGCCCTATTCACCGGCAAATGGTGACGTCCTCCGTTAATGAAGCGAAATATCTACGAGCGGGCGCGTAAACAATAAATAATCAATCAAGCAATTGTATAGCGCCAAAGTATAAATTTTACAGTTCAGAAGTGAGAAAAAGTACCTGCAGCCGATAATGACATACACAAACCTCTTGTCACTGCAGTCGGACAATGTGACTACTTAAAATGTATTTTGAATTTCCGTTACCCCCCTTTTCAAATTGATTAATAGAATTGTGTTGACGCATTGGAATTTCCGTTTTAGGTTTTGTGAAATGACAGTACTCGAGGGATCCTTGAAGGCAAAGTAAGTACAGCGATTTCACATGCTGATGAACTTTAACTTTGCAATCGTCAATATTCCCCTTTATGTTGTAATATACCACTATCATCTGGTGTGTATATCTCCCAGTTGATTCGATAACGCAAGAGGACTTTTTAAAGCGAGGCCAACTACTAACAATAAAAGTGATGTTCCAGGTAATAACGAATCTCGTTTAAAGTCATCATCTCGCAAATTCTACGGTCACTATAATAACCTTGTTTGCGATTACAAATATCACTAAGTCATATGTTGACTGACTTGTTTCATATCCTTTGTTAGACCGTCATTTTCGTATTAGATTTGATGACGGGTAATTCCGTTTACTTTATTTCGACTAAGGGCTCAAAGCGGGGTGTAACCGGTCAGTAGAGGATGCTTACTCCTCCATGGCACCTGATCCTGCCTTCGCTTTTGTCGGAGGTCCGTGTTGCCCTTCCCTCGACTTTGTTATATATGGGTTTTGGGGATTATGATTACGTTAACACAATGTTAACTTCGCCAATCTATATATATATATGTGTGTGTTGTGTGTGGTGTGTGATGTGTGTGTGTGTGTGTGGTGTGTGTTGTGTGTGTGTGTGTGTGTGTGTGTGTGTTGTGTTGTGTGTGTGTGTGTGTGGTTTTGTGGTTTGACTTA
>CAJDSM010023597.1:26344-58006 GCA_903981925.1 Ostrea lurida
AGTGGGATTCGATATCTACAGGTCGCCAGGGATATAAAAAGGATAAACTTTAAGATATTTGACGACCACCCCTGTTCTTTCCCAATGAAAAAATAAACAATACAAGGTCCAGTTTATGATTATGATTTTGATATTGCAACAAATGTACATGGTACATAATTGTTGCAGAATGAATCTATCCAATAAATTACAGTAAACCTTTTCGATGCTATCTTTTGGCTAAAGAATTGGACCATGATAATTTGGACAGCAAAGTCATTCCACAGATATTGCAAGTTAGTAAAGATAGCAGTAAAACAAAAAATACAAAACGCGGAGGTACAGAGTTTGTTGATAAGGGAGCCACAGACGAGCAAGAGGATACCAGCCGACAAAATGGCAATAGTTCAGACAGTCCCCCTGACCCTTACATACTTAGGACTAACGAGATTGATCACTGTTCGTTATCTTTGCCTTTACACTCCAGTGAATGTATGTTCCATTTGGTAGCACGGTAAACTCCACAACAGGAAAAATTGCATATAATAGTAATTGACCACAATGCGAATACTACATGTAGTGTCACATGTAGTGTCACAGCTCTGATCCTTCGAATTATTTGGCTCCAGTCTTTGGCACTACATTGATCACTTTTAGAAAGTTTTACTTTCATGTTTCGGATTTCCAAGACTTCGGTTTGAGCAACACTGAAGAGACATAATTTGTCGAAATGCGCATCTGGTGCATCAAAATTGGTATCGTATATGATTTATATTTTAATCATTCTGTACTAGTGGAGTATATAAATGCTTCTGGACCTAGCACAAGTATTCCCTAACAAATTACCCAACCAGTCTGTTTCTCTTGCTTTACTGCATGGCGATCCCGATAATGCAGTTATTATGCAATTTGGACCTTCAAAACCTATTATACAGACATGGAAAAAGCTATCGATAGTTTGTGAACTTAAAAGTGTACAGAGGATGTGTTTGTTGTCTTCTCGGATCCCAAATGTCTTTTCACCACACCAACTATAAAATCAACATGTTCAAGAGTCAGCTGAATATAATGGCGAATTTATGCAAGATGCCCTGGTTGAATTTTGGAAAGTTACTTGCTGTTAACGATGTACCAGTTGTCCTCATATCAAGTACATCGGAAGACTGTCTCTATTGTCATTAGACTGGGATTTCTAGAAGATCGAAATTTTCCTATCAAAAAGACCCCAGCGTTTATGCTGCAAGCTATTTCCAGAATATCAATTGAATAATATTTATTTTATTATTTTCTTTAAATTTCTCCCCGCTATAGATAAAATCAGTATGTAGACCAAGAAGACCTTTTAGGTGTTATGGATCAGTATCAAGCTAAAAAAGGTCAATGATGACAATGTCGAACAGGTGATATGTGAATATGCTCACGTAGAACTTGTTCAGAAATCTGTGCTCCAATTAAGTTTTAGGCAATATCTTTCTTGGGGAAACCATGACAGAAATGTATGCAGATATAGAATCAAATCTCAGAAAAGTTATGAATTTAAACAATGAAATTTCGCTATCGTCTCAGATATATTTCTTTAACTTTGCAATCGTCAACTTTCCCTTTCTATGTGGCGTCGGTGGCCTAGTGTTAGGTCATCAGACTCTCGGCCGAGAGGTCGTGAGTTCCTCTCCTGGTTATGGCAGGTCGACGTTGTGTCCTTGGGAAAGGCACTTTACACGAATTTCCTCACTCCACCCAGTTGCAAAAGGAGTACCTGGCTATAGACAAAGAAATTGTCAGAATGTTAGTGTTCTAGCGCTGTAATGACAGCTTGCACTGAGAAAGGGCTTTGAGCACCTACGGATAACGCGTTCTATAAATCCAGTCATTATTATTATTATTAGTAATATACATGTACCACTATCACCTCCTTATGGTGTGTATATCTCTTAGTTAATTCGATACGACACACTGATTTGACTACGGATTGCTTCGTTTACCTGGTCAAGATTATGGGCTCACGGCGGGTGTGACCGGTCAACAGGGGATGCCTACTCCTCCTAGGCAATTGATCCCACCTCTGGTGTGTCCAGGGATCCGTGTTTGCCTAACTCTTGATTTCGCATTCTATTTGGGGCTTACGAGATTGATCACTGTTCGTTATCTTTGCCTTTACATCACTCCGTTTTTCTGATCAAGACATTGGGCTAACTGTGGGTGTGACCAGTTGACAGGACATTCCTACTCTTCTTAGGCATCTGATCCCACTTCTGGTGTACCCAGGGATCCGTGTTTGCCCAACTATTTCTTTGTATTCTATTTGGGGCATAAGAGATTGGTCACTGTTCATCTTCGCCTTTCCATATGCTGTATGACCCATCAAATATTTGTCAATAAAGTAAAACAATTATGAATTTACTAGAGACCTAGTTACGACCTAGCTGTGACCGCAATTGTTTTGGAATCATGGGCAAATCGTAGAAAGAGCACGCGACTGATCGTCGAGGTCATGGGTGATCGCAAGAGCAAACTCAGTCGCAGCAAGGTTGATGATCAGTTTCAAATCTTAGCAAGTTGTTGCACTACTGATCGTGAGCTTGTACGAGAGATTGCATCACGACAGTTTGAGCCATGGTCCTGCTATTGGTGGTGCCACCAGTCCAGCTTGCAGTCTAGAAACACTGAACTGGCATCTGTCGAGTCATCAGCTTCATGTTGCTAAATGGGCGTACCGACTCGTACGGGGTGATCCAGTGTGCCCGGTGATGAAAAAAAAACCTGCCAAAACTCTGCCAAAGTTTTCAAAACATTGGGTTCTTGTCGCGATTTTGGCTGTGTCCTCTTATGATCTTTTCCTTTCTAAAGATGCATAGCGAATGAATTTGACAGTATTTACTGTTCAAGAGGCAGATGACAAATGATGCCGACGCACGATTGCAAACCCAAATTGGCCACCTCACGACTGCTGTGATCAAGCGTTGCAGGTAGCCTCGATGGATTGTATGTTCGGTTGCTGTTGTGGCACGATCACCCACGACTGATCTTGCGATTGATCTTTCCGAACCGTAGGTGATTGCGCTGGTACATGCGCACAACAAAGATGTTGACAAACATGGAGACAGAAAATGTGATGTGAACCAAGAATTTATGGGCGTTTTCCTCACGAGCCAAACTACTAACAAAAAAGTTGATGTTGCAGGGATAACGAATCTCATTTAAAGTCATCATTTCGCAAATTCTACGGTCGTTATAATGACCTTGTTGCGATTACAAATTATCACTAAGTCATATGTGACTGATTTGTTTCATACCCTTGTTAGACTGTCATTTTCATACTAGATTTAACGACGGGTAACCCTGTTTACTTTGTTTCGACTACAAGGTCACGGCGAGTGTGACCGGTCAGCAGAGGATGCTTACTCCTCCATGGCACCTGCTCCCGCCTTCGCTTTGTCGAAGGTCCGTGTTGCCCTACACTCGATTTTGTATGTGTTTTTGGACTATATTACGTTGATACTTGTTACTTCGCCATTTTATATTGTAGAGTATGTATGTACAGTTTCAAAACTATACGGTGGAAACTCTTTGAATTATTGCGTCACAACAAAAATGTTGACGGCCAGGCGGACGGACGGACAATGTGACTGCTATAGTACTAATGAAAATATGCAGTCCGAACTATTGAAATTTTTCATTCCAAAATGAAGAAAGACATGATGTATCCAATAACGCAAACTACATGGTCATGCATACTGTCCTAGATATAGTGTGCACGTGCGTCATCCACGTGTTTTGCATTACCCGGAGCATCATATATATGATCGAATTCTCGTAGATATCCGAGTTAGAATATGTCCTCAGTAACCCTTGAATGTCGTAAGAGGCGACTAAATGTTCAAAGTGGTCCTTCGGATGAGACCGCAAAATTTAAGGTCCCGTGTCACAGGAAATGTGGCACGATAAAGATCACCCTGTTCAAAAGCCTAAACGTCTCCATGAGTGTAAAATTCTTGACATTCAACAATATACAACCAACCAACCGTAAAATCAAAAGCCACAAAGGATAAAGTATTAGCTAAGTCAGCAGCGGATTTAAAGGAAGCCGCCCCTTTTTTTCGCCACGAATTTACAAAATAATGCGAGTTCAACTCCACATTTGGCACCAATAATGACTGAGTAATTTGTCTTCTACTCAACCTTCACATGTGAACCATCCTTTTCGGAAATCCTGGATCGGCCACTGTAGGTGTTTATGAACATGCATGTAATTGTTGCAAATTCTTTAGATTGAAATATTTTCATGAAAGTAAAACGCAAACATAAAAAATGTCAAAGTTTATTTTGTGAGTTACGAAAATCAAACGAGATCAACAAAATACAACAAAATTGTGAGCATATGATTTATCGAATATATACAATGTAATGTCTATAATTAGTGACAATTCTATGATCTTAAAATCTCACAAAGATAAGTACAGAATACTGTAACGCATACATCTAACAAACTGTCTCACAGTCCAACAATGAAACAATGGCTGTTACACGACACGGGTGCCCATGTCTGCTAATATGATAACGGCAAATATTGTCTATATGAAAGCAAAGGCAGTAGATCAAATGACAAAACACTTAACACGCATTCACAGACACACGGACAATCACACAGACGCACGGACAATCACACCAGCACATGCTTTTGTGGAATACGGTCTCTTCATCGACCACCATCTCTTTCCGAGTCAAGAAGCAGTTGATACGCACTTACAGACACACGAAAAAATCACACCAGCCCGTGCCATTGTGTGACTTGGTCTCTCTGATTGGCCATCATCTCATTCCAGTGATCCAACTCCTTTCCTCTAGCAAACATGAAAGACCCCAAAATCACTCTTCCTATTATTTTATCTGAAACGAAGGGAGAATATCTCTTAAACGAGCTATATTTCATGCTTTGTAGTATGTCTCCAGAAGTATAGATTAGTTCAACGTTTTTGTGTTTGTTTGTTTTGTTTCAGTTTTGATGCTAAGGTAGTTCCACCCTCATGTGACTTATATTAATTGTTGAAAGTGTAAAAATTGTATTAATGTCCACAAAATATAGATTAATTTAATTAATAACGAAAGAAAATATATTTGTTGCCACCGTTTTATAAGTGTCAGACATCCAAAAGAAAGAGAATAATAAAAATTTGTTAAAATGACAATGTCAACAGTTATCAACCTCGCTAATTGATGAATATATGTAAATTAATTGTGGATATTAGGGAAGATTTACAACAGCATACGAGTTATTGCCCTTGACATTCTACTTTAAAGATGATTTATGGCGAATGTTAACGTTTTTACTTAAAATTTTCATCCAGTCAATAAAATTTCTCTGAAAAATATATTTCTACCTTTTGTAGCGCAAAGTTTAATTCAACAAAATTTTTTTTGTTGCAAAAATCCTATGACATCATGAAAATATAATTTTCTAAAGTTTGGAGCTTCTTAATGCAATGATAAGAGCAATGTCTACAAACAAGAATCGAACCCTTGTTTATGTTTACAAACAAACTTAAAGCGTCCTAATTTTGCACGCAACTTTAACTTAGCTTATTTTACTTCGAGATTACTTGCAATATATCATAATCTTAGATCAATAACTATACATTATCAAAACTTTGTAAACAATACTTCAATATTCAATTTAAACAAGATGTTATTCACATTTAAGAAATAATTGAATGGGATCGGGAAGCAGGCATTGCCAAAATTATGAAGTAGGAGGGGTTGTTTACACAACGTAATAAACTCTCTATAACGATCTATACAACAAATTGTAAGAAATATCTTGTAGTTATCTCCCTTTCTATTTCTGCCGCAAGTTGCAAATTGTAACGGATTCGATTAACCAATTTATGTTCTTGTTTTGGTTTTAGAAATTAGTTAAGACATAAAAGGAAGGATTTACTTTTGTTGGAGTAAAACGAGCAAGAAAATTAAATCTCCACCGAACAACCAAACACATCCTAGAAATGATAAAACACGGCTTCACTAACCTTTATGGCCGCTGGAATGTTGCATGATTGTTAGGCTCAAACTGGCGGAGTCCAAACTTGTAACCGGAAGTTTTAATATGAAGGATTCGTTATAATTAGGACTATCGGTTTTCTTCAGCACTTCTGTTTTCTTCGTTTTGACCACTCTGTTTTGGACTAGAACGCATACTTTTACATATGTATCTACAAATAGAAATATAGTATAAAAGTACGATAACTAGGACAAACTATGAAACAAAGTCCGGTATTGGTGTCGCATTCATTTTACATAGACACACAAAAACTTTATTTACCATGTTGAATTTAGAATTCAAACTTTTAACATTTTACATAGACACAAAAAACTCTTATCTACCATGTTTCATTTAGAATTCAAAATTTAACGTTTTACACAGACACACAAAAACTTCATTTACCATGTTTCATTTAGAATTCAAAATTTTTACTAACTGCGTGTATTCCACTTCCAAGCTAGAACAATTAACTCATATCGAGATCTCGCAAGGCTCTGATTCTATAAAACTGATATTGGCTAACTTTTTTTGTATCTAAATGGTCTCATTTTATAAAAAGGATTTTAACAAGATAATATGACCCAAATCTAGCTTTATTTCATGTGAAGTGCTGCAGACTCTGAATATTGCGCCATGGTATCCATGCCAACGTTGTTACATTCTCCACTCCTTTCCAACAACTGTTAACGCAAATTTCAACCAAACCTGGTGTCATGCATTCCTGTTTTAGCGGATTACGGTTTATTCAAATGAAAGTTCTAGTTTCATTCCATGGAGAGATAATATGAAAATAGCGTGGGTGATAAAAATGCATCAAGAACACACGGGCTGTTTCTGATCAGTCGGCATACCTCGGCCGATTACATCTAACCTCGGCTGTATGCAATCGTAACCACTTTTACGGAAATTGACGAGCGTGATCCGAGGTAGGATGTAGGTTCCGGAATCAGCCAAGGTTCGCCGAATGGTTTCTGACATTTCCTTTAAAATTACTTTTCCATCTCCTCAATATGAAGAGTTCCTGCGTGATTTCCAAGATAGCAGTTAAGTTTCATAGTGTAGTGATATTAGTCATATTACCATACTCTGTAGTATGTACATTTCAGCCTGGGAAGCTCAGTGGTTAGATCGGCTAACTAGTAATATAAGGTCCCGGGTAGATCTCCGATTGTTCCAAAGATTCTTCTCCTTTCTTTGTTACAATAACTTTGCAAAAGGTGACTTTACATTTTTACTTTTTAATGTTTTTATTATCATAATATGCTAACCCTAAAGCAGACATGGTAATATAACCCAATATGTTTATGGAGGGTATTGCGTCAACTTCAAATGTAGACTTCCGTTGCTTTCGATGAGTTGGGGCAGGTGTCGAGGATGTTTCGGATCACTGAGTGTTTAATACGGCATGTAAAGTTAAGCTGACGATAGGGAGATGTTATTGGGCCTTTTACCAACTTAGATCTCGCCAGAAACTGGTAGACAAAGAGGAGAAATCTATAAAAACAAGCTGTGAACCGAGGGTCCCCCAGAAATCCAAGATGGCGAGTGTCGTCCCTTTACTTTTTTTAATGTACATATGGTACACCTTTTTTAAAACGACGAAATATGCGGATTTTGGTGGTGGATTTTATTTATATTATTTAGGGGTGGGTTTTATTACATAATTTATTATTTGGAGCAAATAATAACATATTTCAGTTATCGAACCGAGCCCCTGTGCTTTAAGCAGCCTACTTGGTAGAATTTTCCTTTATTAAACTTCATTATTTTTGTCATCATCCGACTGAATTCTCGGGACTCTTAAAGCGTATTTATATTTCTTAATTTTCTACATTATATGTTTTATTTCGTAACCATGTTCACGATATTTAAGACTTGAGACAATACATGAGGGTATAAACTGCAACGCTTTACGCCGGCAAACTTTTCATGAAGCGAGTTAGTACTGCATTCAATACTGTCAGGTCTTTTTTAATTTATATATAGATTTTACTTTTATTTCTGTCCGAACACGTGGGGATCCGGGTAAGAATAGGTCCTCAGCATTCCCTTGCGTGTCGTAAGAGGCGACTGAATGGGGCGGTCATTCGGAAGAGACCGCAAAAACCGAGGTCCCGTGTCACAGCAGGTGTGGCACGATAAAGATCCCTCCCTGCTCAAAGGCCCTGAGTGCCGCGCATAGGCCTAAATTTTGCAGCCCTTCACCGGCATTGGTGACGTCTCCATATGAGTGAAATATTCTCGGTGGGACATAAAACAACAAATAATCAATCAATCAATCAATATTTCTGTCCGAATTCGCAGGTGACCAAGTAACCGTACTATATTTATCGAGATTCATACGCGCATTGTTCACAACAGCAGCTCAAGCATGACTGGAATTTGCAAAAATATCAAAGTAAAAACATTGGAAATGTAATTATTACCTAACGTACGTTGTAGGGATTTTTACTTCTCTTTCACGTAGTTTTTAGTCATCTACTGCCTATTTCTACTCATGTAAAGCGCCTTAGAGTAATTAATTTTATAGCGTTATAATATACAATTATAGCATGTTGATTTCGGTCAATTCATGGTTTTATAGCACCAACCCTGGGTAAAATATTGACCGAGAACGAATTCATGATTTTATAGCACCAACCCTGGGTACAATATTGACCGAGAACGAAGTTCGAGGTCTATATTTTACTCAGGGTTGGTGCTATAAAACCATGAATTGACCGAAATTAACATGCTATAATTGTTTTATGATTTTTAAACAGTTTTGCTGCAATAACTATCACAATATTTAGTATAATAATGCAACGCTAAATTATTGATTTTAGCACTGTAATTGTGACGTCACAATAGAAAGCTGAAAGGATAACGAAAGTAGTGCTATTTTAGGAAACATCAGGTCAATTAACTACTATTTTAGGAAACATCAGGTCAATTCATTGTTTATAAAAAGTCATGTGGTGTTGTTTCGACCAATAGACATGAAGAAATTACAATTAAAAATAATAATATACAAATATAGCCCTTTCATGAGGTCGACCCATAGATATATTGACTTCACAGAAAAGCATATCGACCGAGCACGAAGTGCGAGGTTGATGTGCTTTTCTGTGAAGTCGATATATCTATGGATTGACCGATTGAAAGGGCTACATTTGTTATATTATTTGTCAAACAAAGCTTGACAACATTAGGGAATATAAATTGCGTTTTTGTTTTCTTTTTTTTTTAACATGTTGAGATTAAAAAAAAAATAGTAAGCTATTTTTATTGCATTTTTATTTTCTTTTTTTAACATGTTGAGATTTAAAAAAAACCTGTAAGCTGTTTTTATTTCAGTGTGGGTTCTTTACACTGATAAGGTAAATTTTATAATGAACAGAGAATCTTTCCTATTTCACAGTCTTTATTGTGACGTCACAGAAGTAGGTGACGTGATCCGGAAAGAGAAATTGATTGGTTGAAATGACAAACGTCAGCGAATCACAATCATTGTTGCACGTTACAAAGTTTCCCTAATCTATAATTAGAAAATACAGGTCAATCCGAGTTTCTTTAATGTTTCTATTTAGAAAGACCCGGTCAATCCGCATTTCTATACTTTGACACGTGATATCAAACGAACCAATGATGAAGTACATTACAATACATAAAAATAATATTAATCATTATTGTTATAAGATTACCCGTAGGAATTGTTACAACACGTCTAGCAACAAAATGATTACGGTTTGTCAGATGCATGTATTCCGAGACTGGCAGAGTATATTTTTGACTGATGGATAAATTACCTTATTCTCTAGCCATCGTTTGTGTTCTGAATATACTAGCATGTGTCTCGTCTTTGTATGAGATGGTTGGCTGTATATCATTTAACGTCCCACTCGAGAATATTTCACCCATGGAGTGTCGTTGAACACAGGGTTTTGACACAATCTGAGCAAACTAGTGTATATAGTATAACAGGAGTAAAGGGACCTAACAATCCGCCATTCAATTCTCGGTTGCTCGCTTCAAAATTTCAAAACTTTGTTATCTTTTGTGATAATGCAAATTTTCTCAGTCGAAAGTCAGAATGTTCTTCTCTATTGACATACATAAATCATTTACCTTACTTCACTTTGAAAATTTAAGTCCAACTTCTGAAAATTAGGTCGCCGTCGTTAACCCTACACCACAATATCCAGGTTCATCACATTAAATTTTACCCATCCGTCATTCGTGTCAGTCCATCTTAGAGTTGCCATTCAAAATATAACTTCTTGTGGCCAAATTCACAATATCTGAATGACTGTTGATCGTCTGTCTAAGGAGATCTGGTACATTTTTACCAGATATTAGCCTCCGAGTTCAAAACTGGTCAACCATATTGATTGCATCATCGGAGTTCAGCACTAACTTATTCAAGTTGAAAAGGTGTAAGACGATTGGACAATATTATTTGTATAATTACTTTTTGCTGCGGAACTAGATTTTTAAATATTTTAAGTTTGAACAGAAGGAAATACGGACGAACATAATGAAAACTCTGGGTTTCCAAGACCAAACAAATAGTAAACCAAATGTATTGTCATCATACTAGCTTACTAATGAGTTGACTTTCGTACATAATTCTAAGGCCTCCAATCATTTACCCCTGGCTGTGACTTTCCAGGCTATTGACACACTAAGGACTCGAACACTGACTTACCACTGGGTTGACTTTCGTACTTGAGGTCCCGGGCTTCCAACACGCCCACTGTTAGACGCTCCAGATGATTATTGTAACACAGAGCTACAAGTAACTCCCCTTTGTCGGCCGTCGACTGTAAAATAATAGCAATTACCAGACCCACGTGTTATAATGATCTTTGATACTGAATATGAAAGTGATAAAACATGTAGGGGGTGTGGAGTGACTTTAATGACAGCAAATTATCGAGTCGATTTATTATAAATATATTTATATTTTTACCGTAGTCGAATCTTCCAACAGTCTGTTGGAATTCCAATGGGCATGAATTGTGCTCCTCTGTTGGCTGACCCGTTTTTATATTTGTAAGAGACAGAATTTATTCAAAAGCTTCTACGTGAAAAGAAATCTCTAGCGGTTGCTTTTAATTGGACATTTCGAATAAAACAATGGGCTCACGGCGGGTGTGACAGGTCAACAGGGGATGCTTACTCCTCATGGCACCTGATCCCACCTCTGGTGTGTCCAGGGTCCGTGTTTGCCCAACTCTGGTTTTTGTATTCTATTTGGGACTTACGAGATCGATCACTGTTCGTTATCTTTGCCTTTACATATTGTAGAAAGAAAATTGGGATCAATATACACGAAGAGAAGAGAGAGGAAGAGAGAGAGAGAGAGAGAGAGAGAGAGAGAGAGAGAGGATGCAGTTCTGCTCAACTTCAAACTCTTAAATACGCTCAATCAAAATACCAAGTTTACCATGGAATAGAATTATACTTCTCTCCTTGGACGTCAACGGAATAAAACGTGAAAATAACATCCTAACCGACATATTTTACAAAACAATGAACACGCATCAAAACTTGAATTTTAGATCGTGCCATCCTTCACACACTAAAAGGAATATCCCGCACAATCGCTCGTTCTTTCAGCCATAGACTAAGCTAAGAATATTCTACAGCATACACTTAGAACAACGAGAGAAAAAAGGACCACGATCCTTTCCAAATACCATTTGTTACAACTTTCGATCCAAAGCATAAACATATCTTTCAGAGAGCTAAGAAGAATCTTACAATTGTTGAGCGTGATTTAGAACTACAAAACAAATCACGGCATATGACCTACTTTACAGTCAAAGACAATCACATAACTTGAAGAAATTAACATATTCCAATCCGACAAATACACATTTCTACACGTAGTGACTCGAGATGTTGCATGTGTCCCTTCCTGAAATAGGACCCTTGATTACTTAGAACTTAGACGCTAATCTTTTACTGTAAATGATACATGTCAGGCAAGTCGAAAAAAACCGTACTATATTGCATTCCTTGCAACAAGTGTGGTGAGGAATACATTGGATAATGGGAACACATTGTCAGGCATAATACGTGTCCACCGACAACAAATACCAGAAACACGCCGTGTAGTGTGTGATATGGACAACTACGATAATGTTTAAACTAAAATACGGAATCAACCATCTTAAATGGACATGGACACGTTTTGATTTTACATTTGCATTTTCAATGTTTAAAATGAATTTCATACCAGTAACTCTCATTTTATACCTCAGTGACTTCCTTTTCGAGATCCCTCCAAATGACAAGACGTTCGTTACATTCAGCATCGTGTTCTTTGAGAGGATAAAGGGCATGACCTATGACATTGTGACGTTTATGGCGATCTACGTCATAAACTGTAATCTTCAGCACCCGGTCCTGTAGTGACCTGTACGACACCTGTTATAAGAACATTATGACGTCATAAGAAACAACCAATACAAAAGCATCCGAAGGAAAGAAAAGTAAAATGTTTAAACACATTACATGTACATGTATATGAACATCCATTACATGTATACAATTACAATTTTTTTGGTGTATCCTATCGATTAGAACTATTAATATATCCATAGGACATGAATGTCCCGACCTTGTGACAATTGTACTTGCTCTCAATTACTTTGAAGAATGTAATTAACTAAAGTTCATTTCAAAATATCTTGGAAGACTTTACCTCGAAGCCTACTTTGATTCGCTTCAAGCTTTTTTCTTACTCATGTATTTTAGCTACCTGTGCCTTTGTTACATGTATCAGGTATGAGAGTTCAAACCTATAGACCTTGGTACAGTGGCCACACTGCATCGAGTCCATGTATATATATTACGCATGATTAGACTTCTAAATTATTGCATGAACAACTCGTGGCAAAATGTGAAACAGTCTATATATATACCCATTCATTCCACCACAAAGTCTTTTAAAATTGAAAAGTAATTAAAATCTTGACTTTTTATGAATGATTTAAATACATCCGATTACTTTGTGAGAAAATATTCAAGTGCAGCTTATCAAAATTACATTTTAATTATCTCACCCATCCTTAATCAGCAATATGATGTTTCATATTTATTTTCCCTGAATGTAGCAAGCTTAAAGATAGTCTCTCAGATCATATGATGTGTCTATAAAAATGTATTTGAAAGTTAATAAATATAATTAGGTTTTATCAAAAACAATTACATGTATAACCTTCCTCCCTACATTGAAAGTGCTCCAAATTACTATTTCCTCTCCGTAATATACTGAAAGCTCGACAAGAACATAAACATTATGGATGGTACATGTACTTAGTGCATTGGGGGAAAATATGAAAGAAAAAAAAACCCAGTCAAAATTGATGTGATTAATGACATTGCTGTACATGATACAAAATGCTTAAAGTTCCAGTTGGAAAGTGAACATGCCTTTGTTCATGAACAAAGCTACAACACACTCCTCTTTGATCCACTGCAAATTGTTGAAAAATATTAGATCCCTGGTCAGAACAATGTGAATATCATTAAATGTACGAAGTTTCATACTTATTCCATGAGCATAGTTAGAGAAGTGCTCACACCTATATTACATCCTTCACCCCTCTTCACCATAATTCTTAGGTAAAATAATTGGATCCTCCTGTTCCGACAATATGTACATGAAACATTGTACACAGTTTCAACACTATCTGATAAGCCATATGGGAGTAAAGTTCATAAGTCTTTTTACATCCTCCAACCCTCTTAGATCAACCATATATAACTTTGAGGAAAATGTCCCGATACTATGCACATCTACAAATGGCTATGAAACATTGTAGAAACTTTCAAAACTATCTGATAAGCTATATGAGAGATTTTATATTTTACATCTTCCACCCCTCTTAGATGCCAAATAACTTACGAAAAATGATTGGATCCACCTGTTCTGGCAATTTGCACATTTGCAAATGGTAATGAAGCACTGCACGAAGTTTCAAATCTATCCAATGTGTCAGTTAGACAAAAATATCTGANAAGCATTGCACGAAGTTTCAAATCTATCCAAAGTGTCAGTTAGACAAAAATATCTTTGAAACTGAGCTAAACGCAAAGTGTGACGGAAGGACAGACGGAGGGACGGGTTTTTTTTAACTTCACCAAAAAAAAAAAATGGAAATAAATTTCGTTTGAAAATACATGCGCGTATGATCTTGAATACTTTTTATATACATGTATATATGAATTTCCCGCCGTTAAAATATATGTAATATATTGATATGTATTCATACGCACATTGTATACACAACTGCTATAAAGGTTATCTTGATACCAAAAGCAAACACATTAGAAATGTAAATGTATTTGTGTTGGACAGATTGCCTTCTCCTAGGTCTGGATAGTGGGTTAACCGTTTAGCACTGACTGTCGGGTCAGAGATCTAGGGTTCGATTCCCAACAGGCGCATAAACTAGTCTATATTACAAAATATTTGCATAACGAATAAAATGTCTGGTCGATTAGTATTATGGCAGGATCGTAAACAATGGAAGCACGACGTAATTTTTGCTAAACCAGGTTCTCTGATTAGACAAACTATCCCATGTTTGATGCCTGTATATATCCTCCATAACACATTCCTAATTTTGATAATACACAAACCTGAAATACAAAGCTTTCTTCAAACTTTGGGTTGCACGTCTTCTTTTTGAATTTGGATTGTAAATATCGGCGTTCATCAGGCATCAGGTACAATCTGTAATTAGATAAGAAGTTACCGGAAGTGACTCTCTGAGGGGTGTTCCTCCTATACCGTACACAGACCTGCTTGACATTACGCATGATTTAGACGTCCAAATAATTTTACTTTGGCTGACAGAAACTTGGTGTGTGTCACAGACCATGAACCATGTACACCATCCGCTTTTGTATTTCTCATCAAAGTTGGTCGGCGATTTACAATCTCATATATGTGATCATTTTACATTCATATTTCAAATGCTGTGGTAAGTTTATATTCTTATTTAAAAGTACCCAAAAGGTTACCTTGGTAAAGCAAAAGTACTTAAAGTTTTGTATAGGGCCAAATGCATGAATTCTAGCATTAACGTGGAATATGGTTTTACCTTGGCAGGTTTACAAAGTATAATATTAATATCTTTTTCTAGTGATTCTGAAAGTACAAATCACCACAATCGGGATAAAAGGAGACAGGAAATGTAGTAGATGTAAAGGCAAAAATAACGAACATTGATCAATCTCGTAAGTCCCTAATAGAATACAAAAACAAGAGTTGGGCAAACACGGACCCCTGGACATACCAGAGGTGGGATCAGGTGTCGAGGAGGAGTAAGCGTCCCCTATTGACCAGTCACACCCCCGTTAGCCCATTGTCTTGATCAGGTAAACGGAGGTAATGCACGGCTATGTGGACACAGGGTCTTTTTTAAATCGGTTTCTGTAAGGTTGGATCTGGTCAGATCAATGGATAACAACAATGGTAGACTAAATTGACACTTAACCTTGTAAGAATTGTCTTCAACTCGATGGGACCTATAAAAAAACGTCCGACATATCCATGGATTCGAGATATTGAGGGTAAAAATACGTAGAAAATAGTTGGCTGGGACTTCAGAATCACTTTGACATAGTCATGGTATTTGAGATGTCAGTGTTCGAGATACAGAAGTTTAACTGTTTATCTGACTTTGACATAGTCATCAATCTCGTAAGTCCCAAATAGAATACAAAAACAAGACTTGGGCAAACACGGACCCCTGGACACACCAGAGTTGGGATCAGGTGCCTAGAAGGAGTAAGCATACCCTGTTGCCCGGTCACACCCGCCGTGAGCCCATAGTCTTGATCCGGTAAACAGAAAAATCTGTAGTCAAATCGATTCAGTGTGTGAAAAACGGCTTAACAAAGGCTATGAAACACATCAGACACCATTTGACTCAATTGTAGGTCATACTGGTAATCTAAATTGTTATCTCATTGGAGGGATCGCAGATAGATGCACTTGTTTTTAGGCAGTTATCCAGAAATTGCGATAACGAACCATAAAACTGGTACCTGCACGTTGATTGGTGCTACACACAACACAACGGGTAAGGGTAGTTTGGTTTCCCAAAATGAGTCGGTTTCATTGGTCAATTGACTTTTGAGTTGCACTATCTAGAGAGAATTCGAATGACAACGTATTGTTGCGACCTCAAAGCTCGCGCGTCTTAGGTCATCGTGTATAGTAGATTGTGACATCGTAGTCTAGCGTCGTTGTTGCTTTGAAATGAACTCACGCATTATGACGATACGCCCGAATCCTGGCTGTCAAAAATTGGCGCTTACCTGTTGTACTCGAGAGAGAAGTGAGAGCCAACAGGACACCAGTTTATAACGAAAGCAGATTGGTGTCGAAGCGACTCTACGGCTATTCTTAGCGCTTAAAATATTTCCAGTGTTCAGCTGATCTGACAGTCAGTATAGAATATTTTGAAACAAGTATAACATGACCATAGAACATGAAATATATTACCTATTTGGAATAATACATCGTCAACATAGATTTTGTTTGGAAAATACTGAAGAAGTATGGTGAAGGGGTTAACATGGTTCAATGGTAAAGCGCAGTGGGGTCTGCCTGCGGTAATTGCGAATAAATCGCGGTAAAATGTACATATTGCATATAAAATGAATTATTGATGGAGCTTATTCTTGAATGATTTGGTGGAAGTAAATTTTCGACTAGAGAAAATGTTTCCCTCCGTGACAGGTTTCCAATATTTCACACAAGACATCTTTGTGTAAAGTATCTCATGTCATTCCAATACATTTGAAGTGAAGAAATTGGATTAAAGTTTGCAGTGTACTTTTTTCTATAGAAACCGATACTTTGTAAGTGAAATGATGAAAGATTAAGAAGCAGATGGTGTCACACATTCCTGAAGTATGCGAATCAATTCGTTTAAATACCCATAGCGGTATATAATGTGTATTGAATGCTCGGAACAGGCTCCAATATGTCGATACTATAGGCGGGAGCAGGATAAATAAACTAAAGTAATAAGCTGGAAATATTGTGCAACTTGAATATGCCAGACGCATTTTTATTTCATAGAGGATATAAAGCAGTCGGATTTGAGGTTTTATTTCTATTACTATTCCAAAATTGCCTTAATGAGTTTGTAGTTTCTGTTGCAATATTCAAAATTGAAAATGGCTCAGTACTGCATTTTGGTGGCAAAATTAGTTGAGGAAAATTTAATAGTTATGAAACAAACCCACGTATTCAGAACTTGATTCATTATTCAAGCTATACCAGGTTCTCTCAAGAAATCTTGTGTTATACCAAACATGAAAGTGCTTTAATTCCTTAATCACGTGATGTCAAGCTTTTGATATCGAGGCTAGATTTCATTGACCTGGTCCTTTTAGTAAACACGTGTCTAATATATTAGTTAAAAAAGAATGACCATCTGTTTTATTCCCAAGGAAACACTCACGTTGTGGAAACATGAAACTATTCATTTTCTTCACATGGAGTCTTGACAAACCTCGACGTCAACCCAATCTCGTAAACTTGACCGAATGAGATTTGTCAACAGAGACTCCTCGCTGTTTCAATTTTCAGTGGTTCTATTACAGACTTCAGATAATGAGTTATAGATCCTGTCTAACGCTTTTTCATGTTTGTACATTCACAGAAGTAGAATTAAAGTGGTTTGTCAGTCTTTCCAACGAGTTACACTCTCTAACGTCATTTGAACTCAAACAACTTTTATTAAAACATTTTGTGTTTCCAATTTTACAGTATTCATAACTTCAATTACTGTAAACGTATTATATTTCACGTGAATTTATTTAGCGATTTTGGCGGAAGACTACTTCTGCCAAATCTAGCACACCGCCAACAGGGGCATGCATTATGACAGACAAAAGGGGGAATGACCATCCGCTAAATTAAATCCGCGTTAAATGTTAAAAAATCAAATTTCCGTGAAATATCATACGTTTATAATGCACTTACACTTGCAATGTTTATAATCATAATATCAAAGAATATATATCTACACTACTCATAACTCTAACCTTATGAAGGGATCACAACTGCTATTATTGCCGTACTGGCGGGTCGGGAGGTTCTTTGCTTTCATTAGTGTCACCAGCAATTTTTCCGTTTCTCTTTCATATTCGACGGCAAACCACACCCTTCCGATATGATCCATAGGAATTTCATAATCGTCATCCTCGTCCACTATTTTGTACAGACTGGGATCGATAGATCCCAAGGCATAGGCACCTACAATAAGCCGGTCATACTATAAAGACACCCACAATATAATATACATAGAAACCTACAGCAAATAGCCATAGAACACCGATACGTAGAACATAGCAAAATCATACAGCTTAAACACTTATAACACAACAAAATGCCATACAGCCGATACCTAGAACACAACAAAGTCATACAGCATAAACACACAGAATACAGCAAAAAGATATACAACATCGCTAACTAGAACACAACAAAATCATACAGCATAAACACACAGAATACAGCAAAAAGATATACAACATCGCTAACTAGAATTCAACAAAATCATACAGCATAAACACCCACAACATGTTATAAAGCACATATATCTACATCATACTAAATGGTCATACAGTATAGATATCAACAAAATAACAAAACGCAATTTAACATGACCATCTATAACATAACAGAGTCCTATAGCATATATACATGTTCCTAAACATAACAAAGAGTCTTATAGTATAGATACAACAAAGAGTCCTATAGCATATATACATGTACCTAAACATAACAAAGAGCATACAGCATAGGCACCTAAAACACAACAGAGTCATAGATGCTTACAACTCAACAAAATGACAATTTACAAGTATTTTGAAGTCGTTATTAAATTGATTCTGGAATTCTTCGTTGAAAATATTTTCGTAGGCTTTGGAGATCAGGTCTTCTAAACGTCTGTTGGGGATCTCATGGGCACGAATTGTGCTCCTTTATAGCCGACCTGGTTTCATATTCTTGCATGCATGGTAAAATGTATTCAAAATCTTAAACATGAGAATACATCTCTTCTTGTGAACTTAACAGATATATCGACGACGTTTTACCCGTTAAGAATAATTATTTTCATTCATTATGCCGATTCGATATATACCAAGCAGTTTTCCACATCTGCTTCATACTGCAATATTTTACTGAACATAGATGATAACGGCTAACTCGTAAGTTTGTGATCAACGGGATGACTTGGATTTTCATCTTCATCTTCATATATTTATGTAGCAATATTCAATCATCGCATGTTGTTTACGTCTCTCGACTGATTCGACATGCAAGAGCTTGTCCTGCGCATAGTAAGTTCTTTTTGATAGAGACAGGTTTAAGACAAATGAAATAATATTGCAGGGTTTTCAACAGTCTCGCTTAAAGTCAGCAATTAGCCAATTTTACCGTCGTTATAACGATCTGATTTACCAGTACAACCTATCATTGATAAGCTGCTGTCTAACATGTGTCATACCAATTGATGCCGTTCTTAAAGCACTGATTTTGACTATGGATTACTCCGGTTAATTTATCAAGATATGGGGCTCACGTTGGGTGTGAACGGTATATAAGGGATGCTTACTCCTCCTACACACCTGATTCCAGCATAAATACCTAAAACATTTAGCAAAATGTCATACAGCACGGATACATAAAACAACGAGTCATACAGCACAGATACCTAAACATGTAACAGTCACACAGCACAGATACCTAAAACAAAGATCATACACAAATACTTAAAACATAACAAAGGTACGTATATTTACCTATACGCCATGACATTTCGATATATTGTTGGTACATATACTACATAACTCCATTTGATGTCGTAAGTGAATATGATGTATGCAAGTACACTTATGTGCCAAATTAAACAACAATTTTTTACTTAGTTTTTCATTGAAACCATATTTTTTTTCAAATGAGTCTTCCAAGATGATATTTGTTCCTGTATGAATGAAAATTTACCACTTAATGAAGAATTGAATGGGGTTCGTTACAATAACATGGAAGAAATGTGTTATCTGAACCACAAAGTAAGTTTTTTAGACCTCTGTTTCTCCATGTATCCTTTACAAGAATTGAATCTGCTAATTTAGTTTACTGGTATAATCATCAAATTTTAATAATCCCTGGTTGAATTATAAATTTAAAATGCATGGAAGAAACAGCAAACCTTGTTGATTCTAATTGTAAAATTTCATCCGAATCTGTCCAGGAATAAAAACACGAGAGCTTGTGATGATATAAGCGGATTCCAATGAAATACACAGTAAACAAAAGTGTTTTGTGACCTTTAATTTGGCATGATATATACAAGAGAGTCGTCCATATCTAGATGCTAACAATACATCAGAAAGCATAGTCTTACACAGCGAAGAACCAATACCACATTCGTGTTGAATTAACTGCATAGCTTGTGGACAATCCATCAACACAAGCGACACCAAAGCAGTCATTTTCAAATTGTCAGCACCAAGGCCAACACGAATAAATGTTGTACATTCTAAAAGCTTGACGCGTTCGAGATCGTCTATATAGTGCATTTGTTTGCATTTCGAGGCTTTTTTCTCGTACCCATCCCGTAACGTCACCAGCGCTAACGAAGTGCCACAAATTTTGACCCAAACATGACATTCGAGGCCGTAGCATTTGGTGTTCTTTAAAGTGCGATCGCCTACTGTGCCATGGGACCCTAGCAAAGGCATCGTGCCTCTAGAAAATGTCTGGTTTTAGTGTACGTCCGCATGGTCAGCTCAAGGTCACAATTGGTCAACACGAGTAAACGTATCTAACGCGTGATATACCTAATCGTTAGTCCGCTTATTGTCTCAAAGTTCTATGAAGTTAAATGAAATTATTCAAGACCTACAAATGTACAAACAAATTAAAAAACCCTGCGTAATATATTATAGTCCTGAACCACTTAATTCGAGTCTAGATTGTAGACATCTGCTTAAAGCTAATTTATCGGCCTAAATTCCCTGTGGGTATTCGTGTTGGAAAAAATAATTCATAAGACCATTCCGGTCACGTCCAAGAATTCTACATACTCTAGACTTCGAAAATGTCAGACGGATTAACTACCAATGTATCAGTTTTACTGCATATTTCAGAACGAATATACATTACGCCATAACAGGCCATTCATGAACATCAATCCCACCATTCCCCAGAAAAACAATGACGTGATATGTCAGGAGTGATATGGAATAGAAGTACTGACATTGACACAGCCACACCGAAATCAATTTCATTCAGCGAAGATCGCCGCTCACGGGGTCGGAGTGTGCGTGTTGCCTGTCATTTCAATCTGTGTTCTTAAAACGAAAACCATCCAATTCCACCGGAAATCCGACATCAGACCAGGAATCAGGCTACGTACTCTATAAGGACGTTAACAACAATCAAAGTTTAAATAATGACATCAGTCTGTGTGGCGAGGGACAACTTGGTTCTGTCCATGAGCAAGAAATATTGAACAAAATCCTGTGGACAATATTTCTGATCGTTAAAAGTAACTTGAATCCACAAGAGCTGGATTATTTGCATGAACGTTTTTAAAATAAAGCTCAGTTAGTTCTGTTCTATGGTAAATTCAAGCAACAATTCATTGATTGTGTGCTGCTTGACGAAATAATTTGATAATCAGGAAACATGAGATCATAGCACATCTCGCCTTAAGCTGGCAATAATGTGTTTTCTCGCATGGTTAAGCTACATCGTCCTAGGAGATAAAACCACCTGAACGTAAACACCTTTTGGACATAAAATTTGGAACACTGACCGGTAAAGCATACTAAATAAACGTCATCTCTAACACCCATCCACGTGAAAATACATATAACAGGACAATACACCCATCGGTAACATGTAAACGTATTGTTCGCCGAAGCTCATTATCAAATTTGGGTGTCAATGACCGATTGTTTAAGGTAAAACATTTCCTCTTAACTTGGTAGGACCAACACATCAGCCGACTATAGATTAAGTCTTAGTTGAGACCATACGAAGACTGCTGAGATCTAATCACTAGTATAAGTGGACAATACATTAATCATTTGGGGCCTATAAAACGTTTAGAAGATGAAGATTAGTGAATTACTCGATAAACCTCGGGAGTCTTATCTATGTCAAGAGAATTCTTTATTGGGCCATGTCAAGAATAGTTATAAGGGAGAACGCGGCTTTTATGGATATCACTGTTAATCAAACCTTCAATACAAGTAGGGCGACAATTAACATTGAAAGCACGCTTGACCATATTTGACGATTTTTAGATCTGTACTAATATAAAACAGACGACGGCAACCAACCTAATCGGGGAGGAAAATGAAAATGAGAAAGTACTACTTCGATAATGCGGCGTTGACGATTTTGTCCAATATCCTCAACCGAAGAGCCCCAGTACTATTTCTTTGTAAATAGAAAACTGGATTACTTTGTGAATGTAACAGAGGAATTATTCATGGCTCTGGTGGAATTTGAACCCGGGTTCTCTGGCACGACAGTCCAGTGCTCTAATGATCGAGCTGAAGTGTTAACCCACTAACTAGAGCTAGTAGGAAGGCCTGTAACTAACACTACCACATTGTCCCCCTCCTTTTCAAGAGTCATCCCTGACTCTTCCGGAGTGCCAACTCCTGTGCCGTGAATCTCTCTCACCCGCCGGAGATAACCTAGGTCCCATATAACAGAGACATTTTTTCATGTCTCTGATGGAATTTGAACCCGGGTCCTCTGGCACGACAGCCCAGTGTCCTACTGATCTAGCTAAATGTTAACCCACTAGCTAAAGCTGGTAGGAAGGCCTGTAACTAACACTACCACATTAATATTCATTTCAAAGGAACAGTGAACCACCATATTTTACAGAGTTCAGATCCCACCTGCATGTACTGTTCCCAGGATCATGAAACAAATTCAGACAAAGTCAAACTTTCAATCGTCTGTAAAATGTTCAATACTTTTGAACTGAAACTTTTAATTTGCAGACACTAGAAATTTGATTAAACAATAATGACAAACAATTTTATTTTGAAACGACTGACGTCTATTTTACTAAGACTTAAGATGTTTCATGATTCTGATGCCTACAGTTGCCTACAAATTATGTAGCTACTCGATATTTATTAAATAAAAATGTATTATTTGTACTGTCTAGTCCTCTTACGTAATTATCATACATGAGAATTTGAAATTATAAAGTAATTACACACTTGCATTGCAGTTAGTGTGTGTGCGCGCATTGTATCTGAAAACACAGTCATCTAAATTAATGTTGTCATCTCTCCATACTGTTCAATGCCTTTGGTTTAAAAGTAAGGTGGAAATTCTTGCGCTTATTTGACCAACATCTGAATAAAATTATCTGACATGGTACCAGGGCGTAACATTTCAATAGATTTGTTGTCTTTAACATGTAATAAGAAAATAATCATAAAGTACTAGTACTATTTCAAACCACAAACTGTACACAGATGATTGCACCACATCATATATGAAACTTGTCCTTACAGAAAGATATTTTATAAGATGAATTCAAATTGTCTTACTTTAGTAATTACGATTTGAATAATAATTGTTGCCCGATTCCGAAACTTCTTAAATCATGGCCTGACGCATGCTAAGCATTGAAAGGCTGCGAGATATTAGAAAATCGTTGATGGTAGCCTCTATGGACCTTCTGTAATTAAACGTTGATAAGCGTAACAACGATATGACTGCACTAATCCCTGTCTATTCAGGCAGACTGAAGCGTCTGTCAGCGCCGGAAGTTGTTGGAGGATATTCCGATCCCGACCTTTCAGACAAGCAACCGCTCTAGTTCACGCTGTGTGGAGGAAATGCGCAAATTTGTTTTAATAATGGGAAGATTTCTAGCAGAAGATAAAATATACGATAGATCTGAGTCAGCCTAAGTATCCTCCCGATTTTGGAGACAAAAGAGACCAAGACAGCGAACTCTTAGCATGAGTAACACATACACACAACAGGTAAAATACTCACATTAAATGAGACCAAATTTAAGCACACGACGATACACAATTACTTAGATATTCTGTGTCTGTTAATTCATTTCTATGTGAATATATAAGCGTCTACATTGTCAAAACCACGTGTTGCGTTTCTTTGGAAATGTTAAAATCGAATTTGATACTCTTTCACTCTAAATGAAATTTATTCGCAAAATTAGACAACATAATAATATTAATTTATGAATGGATACTATTACAATATCAAAAGCAAGACTACTTTTGAGCATTATTCTCATTTGATCAACAAAATCATATATAAAATCATCGCTATAATGACCTTGTTTGCGATTACAAATTATCACTAAGTCATATGTTGACTGATTTGTTTCATACCCTTTGTTAGACTGTCATTTTCCTACTAGATTTGACTACGGGTAATCCCGTTTACTTTATTTCGACTAAGGGCTCACGGCGGATGTGACCGGTCAGCAGAGGATGCTTACTCCTCCATGGCACCTGATCCTACCTTCGCTTTTGTCGGAGGTCCGTGTTGCCCTACACTCGAGGTTGTATATATTTTTTGGATTATGATTACGTTTGACACAATGTTAACTTCGCCTTTTTGTATATATATAACCTGAATAAATAGCATCATACATTTTTTTTTACACACCTGTTGGATACTAGTAATATAAATAAAAAGAAACGTGATTGAAGGGACGACATTTTTCTTTACACAATGTCTATGCATGTAATATGATCACTTGAGAAACGTACATTGTTTTGTAATTTTTAGAAATACATTTGAAATTTTTCAAAAGATAGAGATTTACCTGGTATTTCAACAGAAGGCCGCTTGACGTTTAGGGGTGACGTAGGCTCCGATAACACTCCTCCCCCGGACCGGAACTCCTCCGAAGATCCTCGCTCTATCCTCCGTGTCAGTGTGCTTTGTGTTGGCACGGTGAAGGGGATCTGTTTCATGCTACAAGGCAGAAGAATCATAGAATGATACCGCCTCATCGCGAAGTCCTCATACAGTCCGCACATGACACAAAACAGCAAAAATCCCCTCTTCAAATTACGTAAGCTTTCAAGTAAACCGTCTGGAGCGATATACTTCGTATGTAAGTTTAATTCTTATTCATATATTCCTCTGAATCAATACTACAATAATCCCGTTTTAATATGCTTTCGAATTCAAAGCAGAGCGGGCAGTGGAAGGCTGTAGACACGAGCTTCGCGACACCGAGGTATACATCACACTGATCTTAATCGAACGCACCGCGGACGCTTGGGAAGCTGAATAACATCACTGTGGTCTTGCTATAAACCGCCCGGGTGCAAATCAGGTGAACCCGATCTCAGGATTAAGTTACAAAAACCTCTGTTTGATGATGGCGGATTCCGATTTGTCTCCAAGTTCCTTTTCAATTAATGGACTCGAACATTAAATTCTTCAAAGCATTACTGACAGAATGGTGTTTGCTCTGGAAAAAGCACACGCCATTCTGCAAATATTTTTTGTCATTTCTGGAAAAATATTGCCGTAGAATGGATGAAATGGTTTGAGTAAATGTTTAATACCCAGAGATATCGGTCGTACATTCAATTAATTAAATGATGATTCCATACTGATGTCACGTGCATATGTCTGCCTACAGTATTCTTTTGCTAAATATCGTTTTTAATTTCTGGTTGAACAAAATCGAATAATAATTACATGACTACTGAAATCGTACAGAAGTACGACACGTAAATACGTTGAATTTTATTATGCATACATTTTACATAAGTTTATCGATCGTTCGAAGGAAAGCAGATGTTAAGTATTTTGCTAGACAATATACACTTTATTGAAATGCGTCAATCTACTTTATGACACGTATTCAATACTTATTGCTGCCGCACGTGCGGATGACAGATGTTTAAAAGAATCATACGGAACTTCACGTGTGGATACAGATAACCAATCACACCCAAGGGGACCATCTCGTCCAGTGAGCGAACGGACTGCATGACATGCTCATAGATATTTCAGGCATTTAGGAAAAAATAAACTTAAGTGAAAAAATCGACGCAAGATCTCGCGAAATACCAGTGAAACTTTGTATGACGTAGAAAAAAGATTCAGAGCAAATTGAATTGACCAAGGAGAGTGGGTCTTCCATTCAGGTATATAGGAAAAGGTCCTATTGTGCAAACTGAAATATATTGCAGGTGCATAAAATATTAAGAGTTTTTCGTTCCCTGATACAAAACCTAAATTTTAACGTCCGTAAAATATAAAAAAGACGAATATAAATTTGAGAAAGAGATTTTGGGATTCCGGGTTTCCTCTTGTGTAAATTGTCAAATTTTGATATGACCGTGAAAATATCTGTGACGCGACTCTGTGCTTGTGTACAGTGAACTTAGATTGCTAGATTTCATTGAGACAGGACATTAACATTGTAATATGATAATATTGGGAATGGACATACCTATATCATTCTGCTTGTAAACAATTCCGTCTGGTTTGATGAACTTGAATGCACAGGGCGTTTTTAACAATATCTTTAAAATCAATTTAATGTGCATGTCCTTAAAATCGTAATTTCAAAAGAAGTCAGAAAGTAATTACATTTCCTACCTTTTGAAGTACTGTGTATAATGGCTTATGGTATTTGTTGAAATTGGTTTCCTAATGTACTTTGGAAACCTCATATACATGTAATCTAGTCCAGGTTCTAATTGGAAACCATATAGTCTGCCAAACTATATTTTCATCTATGTTAAAATCACAAACCTTCAAAGCATTTTTTTCCCTTTAATAACATCCGGGTATATTTATAACCTGCATTTAATCTTGGATAAAGTCTTAAAAGTTTGCACCCTATCTTTGCATTTCCCCCACTAACACGTCAATTATCAGACGTAATAAAACATAGCATCGGAAAAATAACCAGAAATAATCCATTAAAATGGTTTATTCTATCTGCACTTTGATTATTGAAATGCAAGCGATGTCACGCTGTGTCACATAGCTTGATATTGAGTACATTTTGAATTTAATACAATGTAATGAATTTTTAAACCGAATGAATTTGCACTTCAAACTAAAACGCAGAAAAATCCTTTCCGGTCACTGTGTGATGGGCAACCGCCATTGATTATGCTATTGTACGTAGAAAATATTACGTGATAATTTTATTAGTACATACAAATTCAAGGAGAGCGATCGTTTTCCATAGCCGGTTTGGTGTTCCAATATAGAGCTATCAAATACATGCAGCTTAACAGCATCATCAAGTAGCCATCCCGACATCATGAAACAATTCCACAGACGAAGTAGAATTGGACATTGGGATCCCGGAGCACCAGTTTAGTATACCTATTTTTAGCGCTAAGCATACCGTATAACGGTTATTTTCAGCGGGTGGAAATTTTTGCGATTTGATTCTTTTAAGGTAGCAAATCATGTTCGTCGTTTCCTATTTCTGCGGTTGCTCTATCGATCCATTTACCAATCAATTGTAATTTTTGAGGATTTTGTCCATTTATGAATTATTTACAACCTCAGAAAGTATCCGCAATTCGGTATTTTCTTTTGTTTCTCGTTCAGAGTGCACAGTGCTGTGCACCCTTTCCTCTTTGTCGCCCCTATCCACTCGATTTCATAATGTCACATTTAATATTGGACGAGGGTTAGCAGGGCTGATGTGGCCATAAGATATGATATATAAAACGAGTAAATTTTCTTTTCTTATGTTTAAACCCACCTGGGTAGAACCGACTTCAACCTAAAAATCCAGATGAGGTCAAGATCATACGAATTATTTGTACATAACTATATGCAGATTATGAATGAGTTAAACGAAGATTGGGAGGGACGGATTAATTATTAAGCAGGAACGGATTTATCATTAGGGATGGGCGGATTCCATTTTTAAAAGGAAAGATGGATTTTTCATTACAGAGCTCAGATTCATTTATTATTAGGTGTCAATGTTACTGTGATACGCTAAGGAAATAACATAAAATTGTTCCTGGTGGCCAAAATAAAGAAAGAAAGAAAATCAAGAAGTCATAACATACAAATTCTGTACATTTGCGACAATCGAAAATGAGAATCGTCCAATTTACTCGCAGTAATAAATGAAAGTATCGCGCTGACAATCGTTTATACACACAAATCACACAGTTACATTTTCCAAAATTTCCCAACATAACCGACACAAAATATTTTCCTAAATTTTGTTAAATACTCTTTATTTGGAAAAGGAGAAGTTAAACTTGGTCACACATAGTTCTCTGATTAAGTTAGCTCGAACATTTGGAGTGGAAAGACGAGACAGGTCGCCAGGGATAGGGGTTAGAATTCGTGAAGAAAGAGAGTAGGAAACTTCTCAGAGGGAACTCTCAGTTCCCTGTAACAGTAGCTGCTGCAAAACCTGTAACATCGTCCAGGATATATCTTACAGGAATAGCGTCTTGGAAATGGCCCATTTAAAAAAAGGCAGAATCTTGCTGTTTCCACCGAAGGATGGGCCCCTGAGTCTCTTCACACGTGTGTTTCAGCGAGCGAAAACCCGGAAGGATTTTGTAAAAAGTGCACATATACTATGGATCCATAATGCATGACCCTTACCACATTAAATGCTAGGAGTTTTAATGTACATGTACTTTGCCAAATTTTCAATAAGACACACGCCATTAAGTACAAATTGTGATAGGTAGCGGCGTTTCTCGCTATAGCGCCACCTGACGAACGTGATGTACATGTACCCAGTGATCTCCCTTTCCCCTCTCCTTGTTACGATGCAGTTAGTAAGACCACAGAACGGCGGAAAACAATATCTAATCATCTGTGTTATCGAGCCATTGGTTTCTACTGTTGACATAAAGGAATTAATATAAGGATCCACAAATTAAACACACCCTGCCGCCTGAACTTCTATATACTGTGTTTACACAGATACACCAGATTACACAGACTCTCTATAATTAACCATGCATTATTTTTTCTTCAAGAAAACGTTAACCTTTATGTCGTTGGCATGAAAATGACGACTGAAATATGTTTTCTCTGTACAGTCAAAGTGTTAGATATCTCATTTATTAATTCATTTCAATCAAGTACAAATTGCATAAACTATAAACGAACTATTCCGATCAATTAGACGTATTACGATTGATATTATCGTCTCTTTATTGCGATCTTGGGGATGTGTATTCGCGACATCAACAAGTATCAAACAATTCCGTATCATCGTGTTCGTTGATACAAAAATATAATTTACTTGCTGATTACCCATGAGAACTATGAAAATAAAACCTATCTGTGCACCGTGACAATAAAGTATATTTATCCATAATAATCACTTACGTAACATCTTAGACTTTTAGTCATACCGCATCATATTTATATGAAATATTGAACAAGAGGACCTAAGAAGTCTCGTCATATATACATGTAAGTTTGCATTTCCTTTTTTTCCCCGATCTGCCAAACTGTATACATTTACAGTCATACTTTTAATCAATGTAAATAAAATTATGATTGATTATGGCTTAAAGAGTCAGGTTTATAGATATTCAAAACAATACATTGATTACCATATAGTATGCTGTTTATACTTCTTCCGATGAGCTTCGACATAAGATAGAGGTTTTCGCGAATCAGATCAATCATTCTCTCTCTCTTCTCTCACTTTGATATAAAAAAAAATCTGGCGGTGAATTTGAAGAAAAGAAGGAAAAAGAAAAAAAAAAGAAGAGAAGAGAGTGAAAAACCCTAGAACTATATATTTCCTATGTAAGAATTTTTGCCCTACCTTTCCACCACCCGATGCATTGCTCCTCCGATCATAGAGAGCACGTTATCGTCTGCATTTACACCCGGTCATCACGAGGTGCCACGCGGGTAGAGAGGCGCCTTCACACCGATCGAGCCGCGAGAAAAGCCGCGCACCGAACTACGTTCATCTCTTATTTAAATGGCACCAAAATACGCTGTAGACACATAACATCTCGATTAAAAAGCTTTCTTTGCTTAACGTTGGTTACCAATCTGTATCGAGGAATTTAATGTGTGTAAAAATTGTTATATTTTATGTTTATTCAATAATTTTATGGAATAACGGAGGTCTTTAAGCATTTTCCGATGGTTCTGGACCAAGGTTGATTATTCTGTTTCAAAGAGACACACTGCTGCTCCTGACAATGTACAGAGAGTGTGTTTTGTATTGAGATTATGGGGAGCTTTTGTTGGTGAAACAAACCAACAAAATGTCAATGGACATTGGCAGAGATAAGAAAAATAGTAAATCATGGCAACACTGACAGCAAGGAACCACGGTATGGCGGATAAATCTTTACTTAGGTAAAAACAGCCATGGAATGCTCATTTTGTTCTAAATAATTAGGCACCATTCCTCAATACTAAAACTCTACTACGACGATGAATAACTTCCTTCACAGATATAGATGCCACATGACACCGAGGTAGTTAGTTCTACGTGTCTTTAGACTCTGCAGTCCCAGGAATCTTAACGTCAATCAATACATCATCAGGTGGTAAGATCATACAATGAATATATAAACCGATCATTTTGTAACAACACACACACTTTGTATAACGACTACGGACGTCATTTAATTCCTTCACCCGATTTTTTCGTGCCGTTTGCTAATAAGCAACACAAGTTTACGTTTTTCTTGCTGTTTTGGTTAGAATTCAGAAGCCGTATTCATGATTGGCTTTTGACACAAAATTTCTAGGAAAGATAAAATCAACACTTTTTGTACATGTCATGATGAAATATTCAAACGTTAAATTTCACACGAAATTGAAAATTTATCTGTAAAACACTGATGCCATTGGACGGTAGTAAGGTAAAGTTGGAACCGAAAACAGGTGGTGGTACAACCAATAACCACTCAAAACTTATGACTTACATTTTTCAAAAGCTCAATATCATGGCCACGTGATGAAAAAGTATGGTACCGAAAAAGGTCTTGTCACAAGAAATATGAAAATCCAAGAACTAAAGCTTCAAAGGATATGGCCAAGATTAAAGATTTTCAAAAAAAAAAAAAAAGTTGGTCATACCTCAAAATTACCTAATAAAAAGTCTCGGTGAAACGCATGCACCCACACACCCACACAAACACTTTAAAAAAATCAGTAATTTTTAAACTACACTGTATATTTTCACATTCATTAATGGTATTCGGAGACACAGAACCAACTATAGACAATGTCCGTAGATTCGGGTCTTACTACAGACAATGTAAATATAAGAAATAACTCCATATTGGTTCCTACAGTAACAATTATAGCATTTTATGATACACCGAAATGCACCTAGATAACGATGTGTCGAATAATGACCTTACAATTAATAGAATTGTTATTGCAAAATTGAAACCTACATAGATGACGTTAGGAAAACACCAATAAACCTTATTGGAAGCTATTGAAAGAAGTTTCCTAGACAATGGCAATTAATGAATTATCACTTTTACAATACACAGATAATAAATATGAGAACCAAATAACTTCCTAGGTATTGCAAAATAAAGATACTAAAAAGTGTTTCTTCTCTATTTTGAATATTACTAGAAAT
>CAJDSM010023599.1:1643-12528 GCA_903981925.1 Ostrea lurida
GGATTTGCTTTCGAATATATCTAATCACTACGCGATTTAGATTGTCTGCTTTGTTCAAAACTATCGAAGTTTGACAACTTATCGGATAAGCATAGTTCCTCTCTTATCATGAGTTCTCAACTATATAATTTTGATATTCGATTGGGAATAATATACACGGACTTTGAACAAAACTGAATTTGATGCGTTTTATCAGTCTTGTACACACATATTGAAGTTGGCCATATTATTTCCTCGAATATCAACTGACACAATATCTCTCTCTCTCTCTCTCTCTCTCTCTCTCTCTCTCTCTCTCTCTCTCTCTCTCTCTCTCTCTCTCTCTCTCTCTCTCTCTCTCTCTCTCTCTCTCTCTCTCTCTCTCTCTCTCTCTCTCTCTCTCTCTCTCTCTCTCTCTCTCTCTCTCTCTCTCCGCCCTTAAATCTGGTAATCTCGCCGATCCAATATATTCACACCTTTTTGCTAGACGTCCAAGCTTTAGGAAACTCAGGGATTCTATTTCTTTTGTTGCAAAAAACCCTTTGAATTGCATGGATTACACAATGCTCTTCTTAAACACCGTGCCGATGTAATATATTTTACCCAGAATTAGCGGACACAACCCTTCGAATTTGCGTGGATTTTACAAAGTTCTTTTATTTAAGAATTTTAAGGAAAGTTGATGAAGTAAAATGTATCTTTATATTTTGAAAAAAAATATATATATAATGGCACGCACATGTATGTCTACTATCATTATATTTGGAAAAATTACTATCGGCTCATGGAAATAAATAATATAATATAATATATATATATATATATATATTATATATATATATATAATATATATATATATATATATATATATATATATATATATATATAATATATATTACGTGGTAAACATAAAATATTTTCAGTGGTACGAAATTGATGGGTTGTGGCGGCACATCTCGGAAAACCAATTATCAATGGAAAAACTTTCAATAGTGACATGGTTTTATAGTTTTGAAGATGTATTAAAATACCTGAACTATCGCACAACATTAACACGTACTGTTCCTTTGCGATTCCAACATAGAGGTATACATATATTATATTTTGTGCTTATACTAAGGCTAGTAGAAACATTTATGAATTATTGTAGCATTGCTGCATACATGTACTTATCAATAGCATAATTTGTGAGAATTTCACATTAATAATTAATCTTAACACTTTCGGTGAGAAACAACGTCGCGATTTTTCATGTCTCTCCTTCCCTTTTTTACCTGCTTTCCAACAGTCTTAATTTCTTTTTCGTTTGATAATTAATTGTAATTAAAATAAAACAATACCAAGTGGAGCAGATATATTAATTTTATTTGTAGGTCATTACTATTTCTTTACCATGTTTTTGTATCTGTGTCTTTGCGTTAAAGATATTTTAGAATTTAATCGCACCCGTAAAATCGACCTGAATACCAAGTGTACAGGCCACCCTACCTTTTCATGTAAACCATTCACTATCATTCACAAAGCGTGCAAGCCCCGTCTATACCATTTCATCATTCAAGAAACGTTCAAAGCATTCCGATTCGTGCAAGCCGTTTCGTTTCGTGCAAACCGTTCACCCTTTCGGGCAGACCGTTCATCGTTCCGTGCAAAGCGTTCAGTGTTTCGTGCAAAGCGTTCAGCGTTCCGTTCAAGAATCGTTTCGTTTCGTTCCGTGCAAGTGGAGTATTAGCACGCTTTAGGGTCTGTACAATGGCGAAGTAACAATGTATTAAACGTAATCATAGTCCAAAAAATATACAAAATCGAGTGTAGGGCATATAGAGTTAACGATTTGTTCAACTGTCTTATATCCACGCTTTTTCTTTGCATGTCATTATAATTGTTGTATTGAAGGAGAAGAACTTGTAAGTTTTAAGAACTTGTTTCTAATCCTTTTGACTCGTTCAATAGAATATGTTCCATAGAAAACAAATGTTTTTGAGATATCGTACAATAAACATTACATTCCAAACAACCCTCTTATGTTTGGTTGTGAGTGTTGAGGCTCCCCTGATGGCCCTCAGTGAGCTTACTCTTTTTCAATCATCAGAGGAACAATCTTTTGCGTGCCATTGAGGTTGTAATCCTTGACACGGGGGCATCCTCGAACGTCCCATTCGACGGACATAAAATGTAATAAGGCTCCCTGTGTTGTTTACGATACCCGGGTGACCTCTTGTTCTTATTACCAAACAAATCAAAGGGCTCAGTTCAATATAGCACAATTTGGAAAAAAAAATAACGTGACACTATGCATTTCGTTTGTTGCCGTTTTCTCAGCTTTGACTAAAAACTCAACAAGTCTTGTTTTGCCGTATCGGGACACATAAATAGGTGCACCTTTCTTGTTCTTTGGTTCATATTGACAATATTAGGAATACACGGAAAAGTTATTGTAACACTTCAATGTAATTAAGTGTCCATTATGGACTTATTTAGTGTAATGACTTGTCACGGATTGCATGTGATAATTTGCAACAACATTAACATTTTCACAAATCAGCAAAGTTTAATATGAAGTGATTATTAACAAATGTGTCTGTTTCTTTATCTCTATTTTAAATATTACATGGCGCCTAGAAGTCCTTAAACATGGAGTCCGGCCTAATCAATTTAATCCATTCTCCTCCTGATCTGTGTCGTGGGAGTGATTCTGGACACCACATGATGTTGACAACCCAACTGGTGAAAGGTTGGTTACTAACGCAGTACTCGGTACAGATACAGATTAGAAGTTAGGACCTACGGCATTAAGTAAACATTAAATGCATATACACATACAGGTTTTCAGGTTTGAAACATACTTCAACTTATCGTTGACAAATACACAATGTAAAGGCAAAGATTTATGTACTGTAATAATGTATGTAATATGTTACTATGATATGTTATATACATAAATTATACAACATGTTTCTAAGAACGAAACATAATCATTGCTAATATTGCATGTTGTAATTTTGCAAACAAAATTAGCAAACTCGTTAATACAAAACGAAATCGGTGTTGAAAAAATACATTAAGCATAAAGTATGAATAACGATAAATGGAAGCCTTTAGCACCTTATTAACAAAGAAAAGACTTTTAAAATTTATAAACAAAAACTCACCTTATAAAAGCAGAACAAAGGCATTATTTACAGTATACTGGTCTTAACTTGTTATGGAATATTGTTAACTGGTTGTACAATTTGTAGAGAAGCTGAATCCATCCTTCTCGTTGAACACTCCCGTTCTTACTGAGAGCCGGGACTGACGATTTTATGGTCCATGACACCGATATTTGATGTAGGTTTTATCATATTTTTAAGAAAATTATTTATTTCTCCTCTTTTCCTACCCCTGGAAACCTACCTGTGTCATAATTTACCCTGGTGGGGGCAGCTAAATGCTATTTAGCAGGAACCTTCCGTATTAAGATTTTCTTCCCTGTTTTCATTTGAAGTTTAGAATTTTTTTTTACTGAAAGCCAGTGGGGATATCAATGTATAGAATGGGTTGTCAATTAATGTCTGACCTTTTGTCTGGCTGTCTTTCTGTCTGTCTGTCTGTCTGTAATAGTTCCATATGATATCTCTTTGTTGACAGAGTATATCTGGAACATTTGACATGATGATTTTTTCTGGTCAAGGAAGACCTTAATTTTGAGAAAGTTGAATAAAAGTTATGTAGTGCCATTACATCCTTCGAGGTATTTGGTTCCAGTTCTTTTGGCACTCCATTTTCAGCTCTTTAATGTTTTAATTGCATGTTTTAGATTTCCAACATATTGGTAAGAGCATCACTGAAGAGACATAATTTGTCGAAATGCGTATATGGTGCATCAAAATTGATTTCGTATCATATTAACATTCATATCTTTTGTCTCGTATATACCCTTTGACCATCACATTTTGTGTAATAATCAAATTGATATGGTTATTTATTTCGTCGGGTCTATAACATTTTTCTTTTGACATAGGTCTTTGATATGTTGTTATACCATGACAGCGTGTCCATGCTATTTTTGATGACGCTTGAACTGAACTATTTATTTCACCTACAAATAGGCAATCTTGATATTGGAGTATACCTCAGTGCTGATTTGTTATCAGTATTCATTGCCCCATGATGAGGTTAACTATTTATATATATTTCAAGCACTATATTATTAGTATTTGACAAATCTTGGATGAGACTACTACCCCCAAGAGAAAAGAAAGAGTCATGTATTCATGTAACTATCAATTAATTGAGGCTGATGTGAACAAATGTCAGAGATCTTAACTTCTTAGATAATTTACTATCATATGTTCACAACATTGATCTTGGCTGAAACTCATCTACATATAGGTGACTGTTATGTACCGATTCACAACAAAGCTAAGGGAAATAGAAGGCGAGACATAAGTTTTATTGCGCGAACGCAATTCTTCTTAGTTTTCCTTGTTTCATTGTTCAAATGAGTAAATGTTTTAGCTGCTAATTAATTTGGCGATTTCAATTTGATGGATGTATTTTCTTATGAAAAACAATTGATTTTCTTAATTGAATTTGAACCAGTCATTTATTGATTGCCATATAATGGATTTATGAAAAATGGCTCTATGATTGATATTTGTATATCTATCGTGTATATCTCTTAAATATCCTTAGAATTTTTGTGCCCACCGTTATTGTTTAAAAGTTAGAAATAATGATAATTGTTGAGAAATCGGACACAAAAGAAAAGCATAATGTGACGGATGAGTAGAACAGAGGAATATGCAGTGTAATCAAAATATCAAAATAAAATCGTAATGAAAAATATATCCACCATTTGCAAATTTCCTTTCCTTTTCCTCAATTTCACATGGCGAAACTCTCCTGTATGAAGATTCGCATTCATTGGAAGACTGGCGGCATATAGTCAAAATAAAACTTTGGTTCGTATCTAAAAGACATAAGAACACCACACGATTGGACGCTTCTTTGAAATGAAATGAAGAGTACCATCGACATCCAAATTGTCCCATTTATTTCTGTATATTTTCTTCAAACATCCTTTTCTCTCTTAATTTCAATTTTAACTTTTGATTCCATGTACCATAATTTAACATTAATTGAAAAGTAAAATATAAAAGGGGTCTGCTGTTTACATAAATTTTACAAAACCGTACACTAAATGAGAACATACAACATACGTCAACGTTTCATGATCACTGAAACAGTTATTTCTGAACATCAATGCTATGTGGTAGTTAGAACTATACACGGACACTGGACATCAACCTGGATAGCTCAGTGGTTACAACGCCTTAATAGTAATACCGGGTTTACGGGTACGATTCACGGTCCAGCAACATATTATCTCCTATACTACAACTCCTTCACATTCATAACTAAAACTAAAACTGTCATGGGCTTATGTTTCTTTAAAATAATGTGTGTAAAAATTTCATTGTAAGAATGAACAAAGACATGAACGTATATATGAATTCTATTCACTTCCACTGAACATTCAAGTACTCGACGTCGTGGGCAGTGTTTGCTGACTATCATGAGTCAAATGAAACGATGACGATATGCAACAGTGATCAATCTCACAAGTCCTAAACGGAAAATAATTTAAAAATTGGACAAACACGGACCCTTATAGCTGCAATAATGTAGCCCTCTCCGATTTTTTTTATTCTGACGTTTACGGGAGAGGGCTACAATTCCATAGGATCTTCGTAATGGTGCAAAATATTTTGCCGAATAATCTATAATAAACGCGGTATATTTGTTTATAATGTTGTTTACATCAATTAGGGTACCTACATTTTGCTAGTGCGTGTCTATCTAAGGTGTGTTTCTATAAACAATGTACTACATGCTAAAAATTCTTCGTCCGATCCGCCATATTGATTTCGGGGGTGGATCTAAAAAAAAAATCTGTGGGAAAAGTAGTTGTTCAACATGAATCGAACCATTCCGACAAATAAACGAATATAATATGGTGTCAGAAAATAGATTACACTATCCTTACCTTTTTAAAACGAGATATACCGACGAAATCGCTCTGAGTAAATCTACCTTATATGGGCATATGACAGGAAGTCCAGTTTAAAAAACAAACAAACATGGCGTCTGAATACGAATCGAGAAATGACAGTGTATGGATACTGTTTAATATGGTCGGATAAAGCCTCAAAAAATTGTAAGTTGTAGGTTAGACATTTATCTATAGACTATGGAATGTATGTTTCCATTGTTATTTTTCGCAAAGAAGCCCAGCAAATAATATAAATATCGAAATTGTTGCGGGAGTGAATCACTCCCGCATCTGCACCATTACGGAGATCCTATGGAGTTGTAGCCCCCTCCCAAAATAAAAAAAAAGGGAGAGGGCTACATTATTGCAGCTAGGACCCTTAGTATACCAAAGGCAAATATATCAGGTGCCCAGGAGGAGTAAGCATCCCTTGTCGACCGGTCACACCCGACGTGAACCCTTTGCCTTGATCAAGTAAACAAAATAATCCGTAGTGAAATTTAGAGTACAAAGAACGGCTTGACAAATTGTATGAAACACGCCAGACAGCATTTGTGCCTATAATAAGCAAACTAGTTCATTATAGCGACCATAGAATTTGCACTGAAACGTGACTGTTGAATCGTTTGCAAAATTAATGTATTTTCAGTATCCTGCCTCGATTTCAAAATCTGATCATATGCAGAAAAGTTGACAGATATAAGCACCATATGCAAGTGATGATATTAACCATAGATAACACAAGACCACAAAAAAAATTACCTTCGGGACAGTATTGATCCGCAGGAATAGTGCAGTTTGTGAACTCCGTTTTGTTAGTTTCATGCCGGTATATCTTGCATTCATTTGGCAAAGGTATCTTAACACCTGAAGTTGAAATTTCATATATTATTGCTTATTAAGGACTAATTCAATCTTAGTTTCAAATTTAGTGAATGATAAAAATACCAATACCACTTTTATGGAAATAGGGTAAAAATTTCCGATACTCATGTTCACCAATGCATCACGCAGGGAAGATAGCCTCTCAGTTATGGTGAACGTCTTGTTGCAGATAAGACATCCACATGGCATTTCACAAGGAGTTTCTGAAATATTGGAACTTGTCACATAAATCAATATTTCCCAATATAAATTTAAGGCTTTTACTGAGTTATAAATGGTCACCTTTTGTACTCGATTTTGTATATGTTTTGGGATTATGATTACGTATAAATAGGCGAAGTTAACATGATGTTACGTAATCATAATCCAAAAATACATATACAAAATCGAGTGTAGGGCAACACGGAACTCCGACAAAAGCGAAGGCAGGATCAGGAGCCATGGAGGAATAAGCATCCTCTGCTGACCGGTCACACCCACCGTGAGCCCTTAGTCGAAATAAAGTACACGGGATTATCCGTAGTCAAATCTAGTAGGAAAATGCCAGTCTAACAAAGGGTATGAAACATCATAATGACCGCGTAGGATTAGGGAAATGATGACTTTAAACAAGATTCGTTAAAGCCGTGCAACATCAACTATTTTGTTCGTAGTTGGCCTCGCTTTAAAATGTCCTCATACACGTAGCATATCACTTTCAATATTTTGAAGAATCAGAATCAATTTGAATTATCATACCTTTACTGGATTCCGAAATTGTATAACAATCCTTACAAACAAAGATACATCGCTAGTTCCAGTAAGTGCTCTACCAAGCCTCTTACCTTACTACTAACTAAACTACTAACAGCTGTTAAACAGTCACTTCAGATATATAGTTCCACTACATTTTCCAGAAGTGGTGTCAGTCAGATGTGGATTCTCAAAATCTCTTTTAGAAAACTTCAAGACAAGACATTTTTTTTCTACATTTGACTGCATCAAAACGTGTTATTTCTCCTCATTTTACACAACAATCCCTCACGATAAATTAAAATCTAGGCTTTTTCAGATAATAAATAATTGCTCTTTGAACAAAAACGGCACCCTGAAATACAAGTTTCTGGTCGTTGAGAAACAAGATTTTGTTATAAACTACTCTTATTTCCAAAACCAGTACTGTGAAGTAGATAATAAGAGCATGCTTGGGTTTCTTATAGATAATATTTATGTAGTCTTTGGAAATCATGCCTTCCAACAATCTATTGGCATTCCTAAGGGCACTAAGTGTGCTCCCTTATTGGCAGACTTAGTTTTATATACATACAAAGCAGAATTTGTTAAAAAAAAAAACGGAATAAAAAAACTTGCCTTGTCCTTCAACCTTACATATAGATATAGAGATGATGTCTTATCTATTAACACTCATAATTTTCATTATAATGCCCATTTGATATATCCTCACGAACTCGAAATAAAGGACACCATGGAATTTGACATAATTGGATATTTTACTTAATATTGACTCTAATGGCAGACTAATAACTACATTATGTGAGAAGCAGGGTTACTTTAACTTTGCAATTGTCGACTTTCCTTTTCTATGTAAAGGCAAAGATAACGATCAGTGATAATCTCGTAAGTCCCAAAAAGAATACAAAAGGAAGAGTTGGGCAAATACAGATCCCTAGACACAGCAGAGGTAAAAGGATATAGTAATGTACCACTATCATCAGCTTACGGTTGCATGTCCCCAGTTGATTCGATACACAAGAGCGTGTCATGCAATTGAGGACTTTTTGACGAAGCCAACTACGAACAAAGAAGTTGATGTTGCAGGGTTATAAAGAATCTCGTTTAAAGTTCATCGTTTCGCAAATTCTACAGTAGCTATAGTGACCTTGTTTGCGATTACAAATTATCACTAAGTCATATGTGTGACTGATTTGCTTCATACCCTTTGTTATCATTTCTTACTAGATTTGACTAGGGTATCCCGTTTACTTTATTTCGACTAAGGGCTCACGGCGGATTGTGACCGGTCTGCAGAGGATGCTTACCCTCCATGGCACCTGACCTTCCCTTTGCCCTACACTGAACTTTGTATATATGTTTTTGGGGCTTATGTTACGTTTAGCACATTCTTTATTTCGCCAATATATATTGTAAAATTGTTTGAGAATGAATTGGTGAAGTTAACAATATGTTAAAACGTAATCATAATCCCAAAAACGTATACAAAGTCGAGTTATGGGCAACACTGACCTCCCAGATGTTGAAATAAGTCCTAGTTCATTAAAAGACAATTATAATGGCAACTTTTGCAAAGAAAGACAATGTTGTCACTTGCTTAAAGCTAGAACTAGTACAAGTTTTTAATGCAATATATGTAACTTATTCGCCACTTCTGGCTTCTTTAAGAAACATGAAATAAAATGGTTATTGGCTGGAATATGCTCGTCCTCGATTGTTGCACTCAAGCTCGCTAGCTCATTCTGCTTTCCCATGCAGCAACTCGCGTGGAATATTTTTCCGATATCCAGTCAATAATCTATGAATATTAACGAGCATAATCAATGGCAAATATTTGGAAAGAAAACCAAACAAGAAAAATTTTTCACCTTACTCCTGTTACAAGAGTTCTTCCTGACTGTCATGATTATCTTCTCTGGAAATTAAATACCAATGCAATGTTTCCAATTGAAGACCAGATGCAAGCTATAATACAAAATCGTTTTGAAAATTCTTTACAGCTAATGTACCTCCACCGAGTCGTATTCGCATCAAGATATCAAATGTCTCTTTGGATTTTATTCTGGATCCGGAGTGTAGGGATATCATCCTCAATTAACAGACGAGCCATTCCTCCTGTCAGTACGAACTTCATTGAATATTGCAAGGTTCGTCAACGCTATTTGTTAAGCCTGAAAATTGCGTGAAAAAGATTGTACGACCACAACTAATGATATGAAATTCCTGATAAAAGAACGTTACATTAGCGGCTTAAGCAAATATGTATCGTCGATAAGCAAAATACCAAACACAAATGGATTTGGTATTTGATAGTCACTTGAGTTACCTACAAAAACTATTGCGATTGGTAGTTGTTCGTCCGTTACCATTTTCGAGATTTTTGATTGACTGTACATCTGAAACTGTATGGCTATTTGACGTCAAATTTGGTATGATACATCCTTGCACTTAAAAGGACTAAAGTTGTGAATTGAATAATCACTGCAGCCTTTGTTTTCAGGTATGTGGTCAACATTGATAAGATACAATCTATAAAACATTTTTCTCGTTTTTGTATAAACAATATGTCAAGAAATTGAATTTAACTTCCATTCCTATAAATATTGAGATCGTGCGTATCTACAAAACAAGTGCAATTACCCATCACTGCACTGGGATAAGCAATATGGTCATATAGTGAAAACGAAGCTTTTCTTAAAATTTAATTGAATTCTTGATATCAAACAATACAATTGAGTAGAAAGAAGGATATTTTTTTCAAAAACTGTTGCATATGGCTTCAGTTGGTTATGTATTACTTAAAAATGAAAATGTGTTATTAGTTTTACAACATATTTGTGTTCAAACAATAAGAGTGAAGCCAAATGTTTGGAATTCACGATGGCAAGGTCAAGGTTAGGGTTAATCTTTATTTTTCAAGGGATTTGATGCTAGGATACTTATTTTATTTTCACTATATTTGCAAATGTAAAATGTGATGTGGACCTAATTGTTGGTTACCGGAAGGTAAAAGTGAATGAATGACATCGTGTATGTTTCATCTTTTATTTGAGCAATGTCCATGACTGCGCTTACGTTTTTGTGTATTTGGAAAAGTTCCATCATGTTTACGTTATTTCAATATGGATAAATCAAATTTCCCACATTATATCTCGTTGCATCCGTATTGAAATGCAGTGCCGAGGGTCGTGATTCAGTGATCTCCCGTTCTCTTCAAAAAGGAGTACTTAAAGTGGGATCGTTTGTGTAATGATA
>CAJDSM010023600.1:2500-10245 GCA_903981925.1 Ostrea lurida
AAAATCCCAACAAAACCCCAGATCTCAATGAAACTGTCTTGAATTATCACAAGTTACACATTAACATAGTGTTATGTACTACTACGTATACATACAATGCACAACAATTTATTCCTGATGATTGCATTTAAAAATCATAAGGTTTGAGGTTGATTGATTGATTGATTGAGAGAGAGAGAGAGAGAGAGAGAGAGAGAGAGAGAGAGAGTTACTAAGTGTTCCAAAGTATTTACCGGTACTGTTACTTGAGGTCTGTTCTATAATAACATACAAAAAGGCGAAGTTAACATTGTGTCAAACGTAATCATAATCCAAAAAAACATATACAAAATCGAGTGTAGGGCAACGCGGACCTCCGACAAAAGCGAAGGTAGGATCAGGTGCCATGGAGGAGTAAGCATCCTCTGCTGACCGGTCACACCTGTATGTGCAGTGTCTATATAAACATAGTCTGTTGAGCTCAGGTCTCCAATCAAGAACATTACACATTACCATTACCCCATGTCTGGAACGGAGAGAGTTTCTACTCGTATGACTAGGCTATCAATCACCATGCCTAAAAGCATGTGGGACCGTATATAAAAGAATTTCTACCTTCGAAACAACTCGATCCTCAACATCAATATGAACTGTACAGAGTGACTATACCCCCCCCCCCCTTTTTAAAAAAAAAAAAAAAAAGCTTACTCAGTATTCTATTTTCAATCAAATATTTTAATTTAAACAATACATAGATTTCTAACAAAAGTCTCTTTGATAACTATGTATCTACCGTGTATATCTCTAAAATGTACCTAGTTAGAAATAATGACACTTGTTGAGATCTCGGACACAAAAGAGAAGCATATTGTGACGGATGAGAAGAACAGAGGGATACGCAGTGGAATCAAAATATCAAAATAAAATCGTAATGAAAAATATATCCACCATTTGCAAACTTCTTTTCCTTTTCCTCAATTTCACATGGCGAAATTCTCCTGCATGAAGATTCGCATTCATTGGAAGACTGGCGGAATATGGTCAAAATAAAACTTTGGGTAGTATCTAAAAGAAATAAGAACACCACACGATTGGACGCTTCAATCAAATGATGAGTACCATCGACAACCAAATTGGCCCATATAATTTCTGTATAACTGAAATTGATGATTTCCTTCAAAAACATTTTTCTCTCTTAATTTCAATTTCAATTTTTTTTTTAATTCTATGTACCATAATCAAGGATTAATCGAAAAGTAAAATGTAAAATGTTGTTTACATAAATTTTACAAAACCATTATTACTGAAACAGTTATTTCTGAACATCAATGCTATATGGTAATTTGAGCTATATACGGACAATGGACATCGGCCTGGATAGCTCAGTGGTTACAACGCCTGAATAATAATATCGGGGTTACGAGTACGATTCACAGTCCAGCAACATATTTTCTCCTATACTACAACTCCTTCACATTCATGACTAAAACTAAAACCGTCATGGTCTTATGTTTTTTTTTTTAAAAATAATTTGTGTAAAAATTTTATTGCAAGAATGAACTTATGAAAAAAAAAAGACATGAACGTATAAATGAATTCTATTCACTTCCACTGAATATTCAAGTACTCGACGTCGTGGGCAGTGTTTGCTGACTATCATGAGTCAAATGAAACGATCACGATATGCAATAGTAATCAATCTCACAAGTCCTAAACGGAAAATAATTTAAAAGTTGGGCAAACACGGACCCTTGGTATACCAAAGGCAAAGATATCAGGTGCCCAGGAGGAGTAAGCATCCCTTGTCGACCGGTCACACCCGACGTGAGCCCTTTGCCTTGATCAAGTAAACGGAATAATCCGTAGTGAAATTTAGTGTACAAAGAACGGCTTGACAAATTGTATGAAACACGCCAGACAGCATTTGATCCTATAATAAGTTATTGCAAACTAGCTCATTATAGCGACCATAGAATTTGCACTGAAACGTGACTGTTGAATCTTTTGCAAAATTAATGTATTTTCAGTATCCTGCCTCGATTTCAAAATCTGATCATATGCAGAAAAGTTGAGAGATATAAACACCATATGCAGGTGATGATTTAAACTTTAAATCACACAAGATCACAAAAAAATTACCGTCGGGACAGTATTGATCCGCAGGAATAGTGCAGTTTGTGAACTCCGTTTTGTTAGTTTCATGCCGGTATATCTTGCATTCATTTGGCAAAGGTATATTAACATCTGAAGTTGAAATTTCATATATTATTGCTTATCAAAGACTACTTCAATCTTAATTTCAAATTTAGTGAATGATAAAAATACATTACCACTTTTGATGGAAATAGGGTAAAAATTTCCGATACTCATGTTCACCATTGCATCACGCAGGGAAGATAGACTTTCAGTTATGGTGAACGTCTTGTTGCAGATAAGACATCCACATGGCATTTCACAAGGAGTTTCTGAAATATTGGAACTTGTCACATAAATCAATATTTCCCAATATAATTTAAGGCTTTTACTGAGTTATAAATGGTCACTTTTTATACTCAACTTTGTATATGTTTTGAGATTATGATTACGTGTAAATAGGCGAAGCTAACATGATGTTACGTAATCATAATCCAAAAATACATATACAAAATCGAGTATTCAAATGTGAAGGGAAAAATAACTAACAGCGAAAGATAGCGGCTTGATAGTGCACTTACTAGAACCAGCGATGTATCTTTGTTAAGAATTTTAAATACTTTCAATATTTCGAAGAATCAGGATCAATTTGAATTAGCATACCTTTACTGGATTCCGAAATTGTATAACAAGATATATCGTTAGTTCCAGTAAGTGCTCTACCAAGCCTCTTTCTTTACTACTAACTAAACTACTAACATCTGTTAAAGAGTCACTTCAGAGATACTGTTCTACTACATATTTCAGAAGTGGTGTCAATCAGATGTGGATTTTCAAAAACTCTAAAGAGCTTTTAGAAAACTTCAAGTCACGAGATTTTTCTTCGTTTGACTGCATAAAACTTTTCTCTTTATTTAATAAAACATTTCCTCACGATAAATTCAAATCTAGGCTTTTTCAGATAATTGATAATTGCTTTTTGAACAAAAACGGCACTCTGAAATACAAGTTTCTGGTCGTTGGGAAACAAGATCCATATTTTATTATAAACCACTCTTATTGCCAATACCAGTACTCTGAAGTAGATAGTAAGAGCATGCTTGGGTTTCTTATAGATAATATTTATGTATTCTTTGGAAATCATGTCTTCCAACAATCTGTTGGTATTCCTATGGGCACTTAGTGTGCCCCCTTATTCGCAGACTTAGTTTTATATTCATACAGAGCAGAATTTGTTAAATAAAAAACCCGGAATAAAAATAAAAACAAACTTGCCCTCTCCTTTAACCTTAAATATAAATATATAGATGATGTCTTAACACGTAACAATCATAATTTTCATTATCATGTCTATTTGATATATCCTCACGAACTCTAAATAAAGTACACCACAGAATCTGACATATCTGCTTCATAATTGGATATTTTACTTAATGTTGACTCTAATGACAGACTAACAACTACATTGTATGATAAGCGGGATGGCTTTAACTTTGCAATCGTGAACTTTCCTTTTCTATGTAAAGGCAAAGATAACGATCAGTTATCAATCTCGTAAGTCCCAAATAGAATACAAAAAATAAGAGTTGCAAACACGGACCCCTGGACACAGCAGAGATAGAAGGATGTAGTAATGTACCACTATCACCAGCTTACGGTGTGCATGTCTCCCAGTTTATTCGATACACAAGTCTCGCATGCCATGCATAAGATGACTTTTTAAAGCGAGGCCAACTTGATGTTGCAGGGCTATAACGAATCTCGATTAAAGCCATCATTCGCAAATTCTACGGTAGCTATAATGACCTGTTTGCGATTACAAATGATCACTAAGTCATATGTTGACTGATTTGCTTCATACCCTTTGTTAGACTGTCATTTTCTTACTAGATTTGACTATGGATAATCCCGTGTACTTATTTTTCGACTAAGGACTCACGGCAGGTGTGACTGGTCAGCAGAGGATACTTACCCTTCCATGGCACCTGACCCTGCCTTCGCTTTGTCGGAGGTCCGTGTTGCCCTACACTTGACTTTGTATATATGTTTTTTGGGACTATGATTACGTTTAAGCACATTATTTACTTCGCCAATTTATATTGTAAAATTGTTTTGAGTATGAATTGGCGAAGTTAACAATATGTTAAACGTAATCATAATCCCAAAAACATATACAAAGTCGGGAATAGGGCAACACTGACCTCCCTGATGTTGAAGTAAATCCTAGTTCATTTAAAAGACAATTATAATGGCAACTTTTGCAAAGAAAGAAAATTGTTTTGAAATATGGACTGTAATTCTTTTACAATGTGCGGGCCGGAGAATGTTGTGAAACATAGACTATAATTATTTTACATTTCATATAATTATTGTACCTTCACAAAGGTATGACTTCACAGACGTTACTTTGACGTTTAGTAATAACAGATGAACAGTTCAAATTAAAGCCACTGTACGATACAGACGTGTTTTATCCAGTGCTCTCATTCATTACAACAATGTTGTCACTTGCTTTATAAGCTGGAACTAGTACAAGTTTTTCATGTAGTATATGTACAAAAACTGTTACGGGATAAAAACAAAAAACTTGCCGTGTCCTTCAACCTTGTATATAGGTATATGATACCTTTGACTGTTGTGCAGGGATTCAATACCAAAGACATACTTAAATGAATTAAAATACAATGATATACATATACAATATAGAGCTTGGATAACTTACAATGAATAAATATATTCCTCCGTTTTACCTGATCAACACAATAGTCTCATGGCGGGTGCTTACTCCTCCTAGGCACCTGATCCGACTTCTGGTATCTCAAGGATCTGTGTTTGCCCAACGGTTGTTTTTATATATCTATTTGGAACTAACGAGATTGATCAATGTTGTTATCTTTACCTTTACATGTAACAGAAGCAAAAGATCTCAAAACTGAATAATTTGTTTATGCTAAACTTCCTTCATAACAGTCTGCTTAAACAATTCATAATTCGTAATAGCTTTATGATTTTAACCTACACGAACATATTTTCTCTACCAGATACACCTTTTTCAACGCAACATATGTGTAAGCTATGCATCATTTCTATTCCCTAATTCATTAATCTTGTCCATGAAGTCAGAATTTACGGAAAAAAAATATCATTACACAAACGATCCCACTTTAAGTATCCTTTTTGAGAGAGAACGGGAGATCACTGAATATCACGACCCTCGCACTGCATTTTCAATACGGATGCACGAGATTATATGTGGGAAATTTGATTTATTCTGATACGTAAAATAAAACATGATGGAACTTTTCCAAATACACAAAAACGTAAGCGCAGTCATGGACATTGCTCAAATAAAAGATGAAACATACACGATGTCATTCATTCACTTTTACCTTCCGGTAACAACCAATTAGGTCACACTCACATTTTACATTTGCAAATATAGTGAAAAAAATAAGTATCCTAGCATCAAATCCCTGAAAATAAAGATTTACCCTAACCTTGACCCTTGCCATCGTGAATTCCAAACATTTGGCTTCACTCTTATTGTTTGAACACAATATGTTGTAAAACTAATAACACATTTTCATTTTTAGTATACAAACCACTGAAGCCATATGCAACAGTTTTTTGAAAAAAATATCCTTCTTCTACTCAATTGTATTGTTTGATATCAAGAATTCAATTAAATTTTAAGAAAAGCTTCGTTTTCACTATATGGACATATTTGCTTATCCCAGTGCAGTGATGGGTAATTGCACTTGTTTTGTAGATACGCACGATCTCAATGTTATAGGAATGAAGTTAAATTCAATTTCTTGACATATGTTTATACAAAAACGAGAAAAATGTTTTATAGATTGTATCTTTATCAAGTTGACCACATACCTGAAAACAAAGGCTGCAGTGATTATTCAATTCACAACTTTAGTCTTTTAAGTGCAAGTGTATTCATACCAAATTTGACGTCATGTAGCCATACAGTTTCAGATGTACAGTCAATCAAAAATCTCGAAATATGTAACGGACGAACAACTACCAATCGCAATAGTTTTTGTAGGTACTCAAGTGACTATCAAATACCACATCCATTTGTGTTTGGATTTTGCTATCGACGATAACATTTTGCTTTAAGCCGCTAATGTAACGTTCTTTTATCAGGAATTTATATCATTAGTTGTGGTCGTACACTCTTTTTCACCAATTTCAGGCTTAACAAATGGCGTTGACGGAAACCTTGCGAGAATTCAATTGTATCCTGTACTGACAGAGGAATGCTCGTGTGTTAATTGAGGATGATATCCCTACACTCCGGATCCAGAATAAATCCAAAGAGACATTTGGATCTGATGCGAAATACGACTTCGGTGAAGGTACATTAGCTGTAAAGAATTTCAAAACGATTTTGTATGCATGCTTGCATCTGTATTCAATTGGTAACATTGAATTGGTATTTAATTTCCAGAGAAGATAATCCTGACAGTCAGGAAGAACTCTTGCAACAGAGTTAAAGGTGACAATTACTTTCTTTTTTTGTTTTTCTTTCCAAAATATTTGCCATTGTATTATGCTTCGTTAATATTCATAGCTTATTGACTGGATATCGGAAAAATATGTCCACCCAAGGTGTTGCATGGGAAAAGCAAGAATGAGCTAGCGAGCTTGAGTGCAACACATCGAGGACGAGCATATTCCAGCCAATAACCATTTTATTTATGTTTCTTAAAGAAGCCAGAAGTGCGAATAAGTTACATATATTGCATTAAAAACTTGTACATAGTTCTAGCTTATAAAGCAAGTGACAACATTGTCTTTCTTTGCAAAAGTTGCCATTATAATTGTCTTTTAATGAACTAGGACTTATTCAACATCTGAGGTCAGTGTTGCCCTATACTCGACTTTGTATACTGTTTTGGGATTATGATTACGTTTAACATTGTTGAACTTCACCAATTCATTCTCAAAGCAATTTTACAATATATATTGGCGAAATAAAGATGTGTCAAACGTAATCATACCCCAAAAACATATATACAAAGTTCAGTGTAGGGCAAAGGGAAGGTCAGGTGCCATGGAGGGGTAAACAACCTCTGTTGACCGGTCACCCCGCCGTGAATCCTTAGTCGAAATAAAGTAAACGGGAATACCCACATCAAATCTAGTACGAGAAATGATTGTCTAACAAAGGGTATGAAACAAATCAGTCAACATATGACTTAGTGATAACTTGTAAATCGCAAACAAGTCATTATAGCGACCGTAGAATTTGCGAAATGATGACTTTAAACGAGATTCGTTATAACCCTGCAGCAGCATGTTTTGTTAGTAGTTGGCCTCGCTTTAAATAGTCCTCATCTATAGCATGCTCTTGCGTATCGAATCAACCGGGACACACACAACCATGAGCACGTGACAGTGGTCCATCACTACTAGAAAGGGAAAGGACGATTGCAAAGTTAAAACATTCATGCTTATCATATAATGTAGTTGTCAGCTGCCATTAGAGTCAATATTAAGTAGAATATCCAAATATGAGCAGAATGGAAGTTCTGTGTGTCCTATATCGAGTTTTTCGGGATAAATCAATGGACATAATTGTGAAAATTATGATGTTAATTATACACCATCTATTTATT
>CAJDSM010023602.1:9187-19988 GCA_903981925.1 Ostrea lurida
GCACACTGTTCGTTGATCATTTGTTGTTTTTCGTTTTCGTTCCGTTGAGAATACATGTATTTCACTCATATGAGAGGCCGCTCCAAGCACGGGGCTCAAACGCACAACCCGCCGATCATGAAGCAAGAGCTCTATCATTGATTGTTCGTAGAACGCTGTTACTTATATGCAAATGATGTGCTATGTCATGGTTTAATGAAAGCACTTGCGCCAGACATATTGGGTATCGGTGGTTATGTACAGATACCCATAGCCTACGAACAAAACAAATTAACTGCTGCTATGATACATGTACTGCTTACACACTGATGGGTTACATGAGGTGTTACAAAGTTATGTCTGATCCATTGTCAGTTTGTGACGTATGAAAATGAACGTCTTTTTTAGTTTTTTGACGTCATAATCAGATTTCAACCTTTAAATAGACGTCTTTTTGAAGTGCTATGTTTGCTGGATTGCATGTACAATGATCTGTTAAAACTAGACTTGTAACATCGTTGTTAGCGCCCACATATCGTTGATTTTCATGGTTCATGCTACAGGTTTCATAAGTATCTTCTTTTATATGTTAACATATATATGTTGAATATGCTAGACATGTTTTGTTTAAAGCATCTTCAAAATTACAAGTTTATCTTTAAAAAACAAATCAAAATTCCTAGTGTTTTTCACATATCAGTTGGTTTTCAAGATGATATTTCCTATTAAGTAATGTAAACAAAAACATAGCACGGGCCTTGTTTACATTAAAAAGGAATTATGAGTGGTGTAACTCAACTGACATTCAAATTTTAATAAGCATTAGAAATGTACGAAAGTACGAAAGCGTATTGCTGCCAGTTGAAAATATTTTTGCTATGCCGTACGTACGAGATACTCAAGTCGTACGTATGGGATACTAAGTCGTTCGAACGATATATTAAGTCGCACGTACGAGATACTAAGTCGTTATTACGACATAGTATGTCATACGAACGAGATATAAGAAGTCGTAATTACGAGATACTAATTTGTACGAACGACATATAAGAAGTTGTAGATACGAGATAATAATTATATTGCTCTGTCAGTGCACATTGTAGAAAATGGGATTTAAAAATGCTAAAGTCTCTTAATAGTAGACCTATTGAAATATCTGCAATGACAACATCTAATTTTAATACATGGAAAAATAACGATCATTATTCAAAGGTGCTATGCTTAAAACAAAATAAAAATTGGTACAAAATAAAGACGCAAAACTTGGGCAAGCCGCCTCAAAGCAAATTAAATGCATAATTCTGAAAACGCGAAATGTTGGCATCATAATACAAAATAAAATTGTAACGGAGCAAATCAAGGCCGTATTATCCAGATGACATGTATAATTGCAACTGCAATAAGGCGTTTCAATGTCTCAGATGAATTGTACAATTACAATTGTAATAAGACGTTTCAATTTCTCAATGAAATGTACAATTACAACTGTAATAAGACGTTTCAATGCGCAATAAATATATCGTGTGCTGACAATAGCATAGTGTTGGTATTCTGTGTATTTTACTTCTTGAAATTAGAAGAAAAAGGCTCACTTTGCTGAATAAGGTCTATCTTTTTCATATAATTTCTTGACGTCATTATTATGTTGTCAAGTAATAATCCCCGCTGCTAGATGCTGTCGTTCTAGAGGGCGTGTTTTCTATTTTCTAGAGAAAAACATTATATTTTAACATCTCTGTTACTTCGCCAATCAGATTAGTTATTTGATCTAAATGTTAAATAATGGACAACAATAGATATGTCGGTGTAATTCATTGGAATATGCCTGTAAAAAAGAGGGCTTTACACATTCATTTTACAATCAAATATTTCGACCTGTTCAATAAAATAAACATTTCAAGAAAATGCACTAAGTATTTAAATAATTTCTTGACGTCATTATTATATTATTATGTATTCGAAGTATTTGGCCCCAATCTTTTGGCACTTCATTGTTCACTTTTATAAAGTTTTACATTCATGTTTCGGATTTCCAACATTTCGGTTTGAGCATCACTGTTGAGACATAATTTGTCGAAATGCAAATCTGGTGCATAAAAATTGGTACCGTATATGATTTATATTATGACCCCTGAATAGAGGCCTCTGCTGGTGGACTGTAAGTCCCTAAGGGTCTCTACAGCCCAGTTGCTATGTACTATGTTACTAGCTTGAAATACGGATATGTATTTTAATGGAGTGATAACATTAGAAATTCATATCAAAATTAAGTATTATCTACCTCAGGCATAGCTCTGATCCTTCGAAGCATATGGCCCCAATCTTTCGGTACTATATTGATCACTTTTATAAAGTTTTACATTCATGTTTCGGATTTCCAACATTTCGGCTTGAGCATCACTGAAGAGACATAATTTGTCGAAATGCACATCTGGTGCATAAAAATTGGTATCGTATATTATTTATATTCACAACAGTCACTATTTTGAGGCATTTTACACATAGTATATGATTTGTAATCATCGATCAAACATCAAAGACTAGAGCAACGTACATCAAACGAAAAAACCGGAAGACTATTGCAGAAAAATGTGCAGGTGCATGTGCAATAAATCATGCTCATAATCTTTGTGCAGAAATCGGGTCAAAATTCACAAATCTTCGGCTCTAATGGACAATGAAAAGATACAAATACATCAAATTTAATCTAACGGCTGGGAGGTGGGAATATTTGCTACCAAAAGAATACTAGCAAAAAGCAAAGACGCGAACAGGAGCATGCAAACTCAAAACATTGGCTAATATCTGTAGAGCAAGGTCGCAAGCAGGGGCATGCAAACTCTAAACAATGTCTAATATCTGTAAAGCAAAGGCCTGATAACGTGAAATAATGACATTATGATACGAGACGAAAGCGTAATGGAGCAACTCAAAGATGCATTAACTCAAAGTGCAAGAATGTTAGTTCGTGCTGACAATAGCAGATCATTGGCATTCTTATTAATGAAATGAGTGGATATGTCAAGGTCGGGTTTCCTATTTTCTAATACAAATATTTTGTTTTAACATCTGTTTCTTGGCCAATCAGAGTTAAGTATGTATATGAATGTACAATATCAACACAGCTAACAGTTAACACGATGTTATTTTCGCCAACTTATATTGGACAATAATATAAATATCAGCGTAATACATTAGAAAAGAGGGCTTTACAAATTCTCTCTACTTTATGTTTTAAAAAATGCCGACCAGTTATGTGAAAAAACATTTGAAGAAAGATATATTTATCCCAGTCACAATCCTGTTGACGAATTTTACATATAGTGTATTACATGATTTGTAAACATCAATCAAATATGAATGTGTCGTGTAGCGTCCATCAAACGAAAAACAATTATTTTGAAAGGAATTGATGAAATGTTCAATGAAAGACTATGGAAGATACATGCGTAATTACGTTTGTAATAGATCATGTTTAGTTTGTTTGTTTTTAAATTGGCTAAAATTATCAACTATTTTAAATAATGGTCATTAACACGACATAATAACATCGTTATTAATCGTACTCTTTGGTGGAAGAAATTTCACTGATCTCATGAAAAAAACTACATTGTTTCGATAGAAACAATTTTCCTTTTGTTTAAAGAAAAAGATTATATGAAAATTAATCTGTGTGCTTTTATATCAAAATGCATATAATGAAAATCTATAATTTTTGGCACACAAGATATGGTATTTTCAATATTATCATATGACAAATATTCATCAAGAGTTTAGTATCTTACAATTCTATAGAAATAATGAAACGTTCCAATTGTTTCCATATTCACAAAATTCCGTATAAATACAGTTTACAATACACGCACTTTGCATTGTTTTTTATAAAGGATGGGTAAAACATACTTTAAAGGCAGCATTTCGTAAATTCTATGGTTGTTATAACAATTTAGTTTACCAATATGACCTATCATTGAGTCAAATGTTTTGTCTGATGTGTTTCATAGCCATTGTTAAGCCTTTTTCACACAATGATTTGACTACGGATTGTTCCGTTTACCTGATCAAGACTATGGGGCGCGACCGGTCAACAGGGGATGCTTACTCCTCCTAGGCACCTGATCCCACCTCTGGTGTGCCCAACTCTTGTTTTTGTATTCTATTTAAGACTTACGAGATTGATCACTGTTCGTTATCTTTGCCTTTACATACTTAAAATCCCAGTCCCTGAATTTCATGCTATAGATAATGCAGGGATGAGTTTCAACATGTACAACATCTAGATTGAGTTTACCTCGGGATAGGGTGGGTTCACTTTATAATAGGTGGTAGGGGGTTCAGACTAACGGGGTTTGATTTTTTTCCAGATTTTGTCTGCAATGGGGTATATAATTTAACCATGTCAGTGTCTACATAAGGGTGTATGGAAACAAGCCCACATACTACTAGTCAATCACTTATACTTGTGCAGGGAAAGGCTTTAATTCCTTTTAACATTATTGATTATCAATGATTGCTGTGTAATCATAGATGAATCTTATATTCATATAAGAGTTCTATGAAGGAGTGTATGATTTTAGATTATCGATTTACAATGGGGTTACGAATTAAAATCACAATACAAATTTAGTTTACGATGGGGGTAGGGGTTCGGGATCAAAATTCACCCCCCCCCCTTCACCAATATTTTTAGCTCACCTGAGCCGAGGCTCAGTGAGCTATTCTGATCTTTTGTCGTCGTCTGTCCGTCGTCCGTCTGTCCGTCTGTCTGCTGTCTGTTAACTTTTCACATTTTCGACTTGTTCTCAAGAACCGCTGGGCCAAATTCAACCAAACTTGGAACAAATTATTCTTGGGTAAAGGAAATCAAGTTTGTTCAAAGAAGGACCAGGCCCCTCCTCAAAGGGGAGATAATCACGAAAAATGCAAAAATAGGGTTGTGTCATTTAAAAATCTTCTTCTCAAGAAACCATGGGCCAGAAAAGTTTAAATTTATAAAAGCTCCCTGATATAGTGGAGATTCAAGTTTGTCTAAATCATGACCCCGGGTACGATAGGGCCACAATAGGGATCAAAGTTTGACATGTGTTTATATAGGAAAAATCTTAAAAATCTTCTTCTCAAGAATTACTGGCAGAAGAGCTGAAATTTATATGAAAGCTCCTGATATAGAGAGATCAAGTGTTGTTCAAATCATGACCCGGGGTGCGATGACATGTGATTATATAGAAAAAATCTTTAAAATCTTCTTCTCAAGAACCACTGGCGGAAAGCTGAAATTTAAATGGAAGCTTTCTAATAGTAGAGATTCAAGTTTGTTCAAATCATGACCCAAGGTGGTACGATGGGCCCAATAGGGTCAAAGTTTTACATGATTAATAGGAAAAATCTTTAAAAATCTTCTTTAAGAACCACTGGGCCAGGATAGCTGAAATTTAATGGAAGCTTCCTGATATAATGGAGATTCCGGTTTGTTCAAATCATGACCCCTGGGGTACGATGGGCCATAGGGATCAAAGTTGACATGATTATATGGGAAAATATTTAAAAATCTTCTTCTCAAGAACCACTGGGCAGGAAAGCTGAAATTTATATGAAACTTTCTAATATAGAGGAGATTCAGTTTTGTTCAAATCATGACCCCGGGGGTCGATGGGGCCCATAGGGATCAAATTTTACATATGATTATATAGAAAATCTTTAAAAATCTTCTTTTCAAGAACACTGAGCAGGAAAGCTGAAAGTTTATATGGAAGCTTCCTGATATAATGGAGATTCAGGTTTGTTCAATCATGACCCTGGGGTAGATGGGCACAATAGGGGATCAAAGTTTGACATATGATTATATAGGGAAAATATTTAAAAATCTTCTTCTAAGAAATACTGGCCATAATAGCTGAAATTTATATGACAGCTTCCTGATTTAGTGGAGATTCAAGTTTGTTCAAATCATGATCTCCGGGGGTACGATGGGCCCCAATATGGTATCCAAGTTTTACATATGATTATATAGGGAACTCTTTAAAATCTTCTTTCTCAAGAACCACTGACCAGGAAAGCTGAAATTTAAATGGAAGCTTTTAATATAGAGGAGATTCAAGTTTGTTCAAACATGACCAAGGGTACGTGGGGCCCCAAGTGGGATCAAAGTTTACATGATTATTATATAGGAAATCTTTAAAAATCTTCTTCTCAAGAACCACTGGCCAGGAAAGCTGAAATTTATATGGAAGCTTTCTAATATAGAGGAGATCAAGTTTGTTCAAATCATGACCCCGGGTACGATGGGCCCCAATAGGGATCAAAGTTACATATGATAATATAGGAAAAATCTTTAAAATCTTCTTTTCAAGAACCACTGGGCCAGGAAAGTGAAATTTATATGGAAGCTTCTGATATAATGGAGATTCATTGTTCAAATCATGACCCTGGGGTACGATGGGCCACAAATGGGATCAAAATTTGACATGATTATATGGAAATATTTAAAAATCTTCTTCTCAAGAACCATCTTGGCCAGAGAAGCTGAAATTTATATGGAAGCTTTCTAATATAGAAGAGATTCAAGTTTTGTTCACAATCATGACCCCGGGTAGCGATGGCGCACAATAGGGGATCAAAGTTTGCAAGTGATTATATGGAACGATCTTTAAAATTTCTTCTCAAGAATTACTGGGCCAGGAAAGCTGAATTTTTTATGAAAGCTTCTGATATATGAGAGATTCAAGTTGTTCAAATCATGACCCGGGTGCGATGACATGTGATTATAGGAAAAATCTTTAAAATCTTCTCTCAAGAATACTGGGCCAGGAAAGCTGAAATTTATATGAAGCTTTCTAATATAGAGGAATTCAAGTTGTTCAAATCATGCCCAAGGGGTACGATGGGGCCCAATAGGGATCAAAGTTTTATATGATTATATATAGGAAATCTTTAAAATCTTCTTCTCAGAACAATGGGCCAGGAAGCTGAATTTATATGGAAGCTTTCTAATATAGAGGAGATCAGTTTGTTCAAATCATGACCCCGGGGGTAGATGGGGCCCATAGGGATCAAAGTTTTACATATGATTATATAGGAAAAATCTTTAAAAATCTTCTTCTCAAGAACCACTGGCCAGAAAGCTGAAATTTTATGGAGACTTCCTGATATATGGAGATTCAGGTTTGTTCAAATCATGACCCCTGGGTACGATGGGCGCACAATAGGGGATCAAAGTTTGACATGATTATATAGGGAATATTTAAAAATCTTCTTCTCAAGAACCACTGGGCCAGGAAGCTGAAATTATAATGAAGCTTTCTAATATAGAGGAGATTCAAGTTTTGTTTCAAATCATGACCCGGGGGTACGATGGGCACAATAGGGGATCAAAGTTTACATATGATTAATATAGGAAAATCTTTAAAAATCTTCTTTTCAAGACCATGAGCAGGAAAGCTGAAATTATATGGAAGCTTCCTGATATAATGGAATTCAGGTTTGTACAAATCATGACCCTGGGGTACGATGGGGCACACATAGGATCAAAGTTTGACATATAATTATAAGGGAAAATATATTAAAATTCTTCTTCTCAAGAATACTGGGCATTAATGCTGAAATTTATATGACAGCTTCCTGATTTAGTGGAGATCAAGTTTGTTCAAATCATGACTCGGGGTACGATGGGCCCAATAGGTATCCAAGTTTTACATATGATTATAATAGGACTCTTTAAAAAATCTTCTTCTCAAGACCACTGGACCAGGAAAGCTGAAATTTAAATGGAAGCTTTCTAATATAGAGGAGATTCAAGTTTGTCAAATCATGACCAAGGGTACGATGGGCCCCAATAGGGATCAAGGTTTTACATGATTATATATAGGGAAATCTTTAAAATCTCTTCTCAAGAACCACTGGGCCAGGAAAGCTGAATTTATATGGAAGCTTTCTAATATAGAGAGATTCAAGTTTTGTTCAAATCATGACCCCGGGGTACGATGGGACAATAGGGATCAAAGTTTGACATATGATTATATAGGAAAATATTTAAAATCTTCTCAAAAATACTGGGCCATAAAAGCTGAAATTATAGACAGCTTCCTGATTTAGTGGAGATTCGGTTCGTTCAAATCATGACCTCCGGGGGTACGATGGGCCCATTAGGGTATCCAAGTTTTACATATGATCATATAGGGGAACTTCTTTAAAAACTCTTCTCAAGAACCACTGGACAGGAAAGCTGAAATTTATATGAAAGCTCCTGAATATGTGGAATTCAAGTTTGTTCAATCATGACCCCAGGGGTATGGTGGGCACAATGGGGATCAAAGTTTTACATTTGATATATATTAAAAATTGTCTTCTTAAGACCTAAAGACAACATTTATCTTAAAGCTTCCTGAAATAGAGTAGAACCAAATTTGATCAGATCATACCTCCCGGGGGTAGGGCAAGGCCACAACAGGGGATCAAAGTTTTGCATAAAATGTTCTTCTCCAGAACCACTGGGTCAGTTTCAAGGAAACTTGAAAATTCTTTTCTAAATCACCACTGCTGAGCCAGGGCCAAGGTCACTCAGGTGAGCGATGTGGCCCATGGGCCTCTTGGTTCAGAGTACCCCCCACCGGGGTTTATCTTTCTTGCGTATGTTCTTTGTTGATAAATATATGCATAATGAACATAATCTATCAGGTATTTAACTCTGTTATGGCAGAGAGTAAGTGTTGAAACTTAAATTCTTTTTTAAAGTACCTCATTATTAAACAAGAGAGAAAAAAACCAAATGGCTATTGTATGACATAGTAACGATCATGTTTCACAGGTATTTTGTTGAAAACCAAAGTTATACTAGCAAACATTTGGCGTCGGTGTCCTACGAGAGGTTGTGAGTTCGAATCCTGGTCATGGCAGGGCCGACGTTGTGTCCTTGGGAAAGGCACTTTACACCAATTTCCTCACTCCACCCAAGTGTTAAAGGGGTACCTGGCTATAGACAGTGACAGATCTTGTAAGTATGTTAGTGTTTTAGCGCCGTAATGGACAGCTTGCACTGAGAAAGGTTCTGGATTGTTAAGGTCTGCCGGGGTAATAATGCATTGTAAAGCGCCTTGAGCACCTAGGTGGATAGGTGGATAAGGCACTATATAAATCCAATCATTATTGATTATTATTACTAAAATAAATTAGACGCAAAAGAAGGCCGTGTTAACGCAAAAGAAACGAATATGTATGCAAAACAAAGACATGGTAATGGTAAATAATGGCCTTTTAATGCGACACGAAAGCGTATTGGAGGAAATGAAAAAGAGTATTAAATCTGATCAGAGACAGTATCAATAGTATGGTTCAATGCGCAAGAAAATTAATGTGCACCGACAATAGAAAATCGATAGCTTTCTGAATATTTTAATTGATGGAATTTGAAGACAGGGTCCATTTTTTTGCATAAGGTACCCTAGCTATTTCTGTGATTATTTTTATAATATCACCTCCTATCAAGCAATGTCTCTCTTTGCTATATACGCCCACAGTAAAGGCATGTTTTACCTATGCAAATCAGATTTGAGTATTTCATATGAAACTATATAATTGAATATTATATGACCAGTGAAATCTAGTGATATATGCAGAGTGACAAAAAGAAGTTCAATATTTTTTTTATGTTATATTTGAAAAATATCAAATTATAAATAGAGAAAACATGCCTTTGAGGAAAATAGACTATGACTTTATCGCAGTTATAATCCTTTTGATGCATTTTTATATTGGTAGAATTATCATTACGTGATTTGTAAACATCGATCAAATACGAAAATCTCGTGCAACGTACATCAAACGAAAAACAATTATTGTAAAAGGAATTGATGAAATATTAAATGGAAATCTATTGCAAGAACACCCGTTGGAAAATTTGTAATAGTTCATGTTCATTTTCTTTGTGCATAAATTGGGCCTACATTTACAAATTGTTTTAACTAATGAACGATGACACAAAAAAGCACACCATAGGTAAGCGTACCTTTACGAAGTAGACATTTTACTGACATTAAAATATTACATTGTTTTAACAACAGTATCATTAGTATCATTTTTGGTGTTTTTTGTAAATCTTTCTCTTGTTTTGTTCTCGCCTGTTTGTTTTGTGGTTTGGTTTTTTGTTGTTTTTTTTTTTTTTTTTTTTTTTTTTTTTTTTTTTTTTTTTTTTGTTTTTTGATTTTTTTTTTTTTTGTTTTTTTTTTGGCTTTAAAAAAATTAAAGATTAATGTTTGTTCATAAAAATACATGTTATACATTTAAGAAAAATCTATAAATAATAACAGGCAAAAAGAGAAGGAAGTGGTCAAAATGTTTACAATGAACTAAATCAAATCAAGTTTCCATTAACTAAAATTTCTATAGAATGGCAAAACGCTCATAATGTTTTTGTAATCGTTCCATTCTTTGAATGCACAGTTTACGACACAGGTACTTTAAATTGCTTTGTTTTTCACAGTTCGTAATCTTTACTTTTCATAAAGGATCGGGGCAGCTGACAAAAAAGCTGTAGTAGTCGTAGTTGTAGTAGCACTAGTAGTAGTAGTAGTAGTAGTTGTATGAATAGTAGTAGCTGTAGTAGCAGTAGTAGTAGTAGTAGAAGTAATAGTAGTACTAGTAATAGTAGTAGTAGTAATAGTAGTAGTAATAGTAGTAATATAATAATAATAATGATGATTGGCTTTTATATAGCTCTTTATCTACCTAAGTTCTCAAAGCGCTTTACAATACATTATTACCGTGGCAGACCTTAACAATCCAGAACCTTCTCAATGCAAACTGCCGTTAAGGCGCTAGAACACTAGCG
>CAJDSM010023607.1:0-13109 GCA_903981925.1 Ostrea lurida
GACAGTACACTAAACATGTCATGTCTAGTAGGCAGTTCTTATAGCAAAGCACTAGAGCTGAATCATTTTCATTCATCATAAACGTAATTTGTTAAAACCAATAAGTATACATTTTATCAAACTATAGGGAATGGAAATCACTTTGCTATAGGAATGAATTCATTATAAGCCTGTACAGTGTACTCCTGTTGTACTGTAGTTACTTCCCTTTGCTAGCATTTCCTGGTGTGTAACATTTCCCTTCTTCCCTTCTGTTCTATGTGGTTTACAGATGGCTCTAGTTATAAATGGGGCCTAGCCCCTACTTCCCCATGTTCTTAAAGCCTGTCAATCCTAAGGAATTATGTGATCCTCCATGATACAAGATTTATCTCCCCTGCCCTCTGATATCAGATATCCCTCCCCTATTTTCTGTGATATCAGATTCCCCTCCCCTGCCCATTCTTAAACATTTTCTACTTAAAACATTTACAATTCCTGTTCAACATATGGAGTTTTAAATATGCTCCTTTGTGATAGAGTGATCCCCCTGTGACATCAGAGTTACTTCCCCTGTCAGTACTTACACATTCCCTGGCCCCGTCATGGTGCTGCACACCTCCGAGGTACAATACTCAGACACCACACCATACACAAGGTTCACATGGTTGAAAAATGAGATTGCTGCAAGAAATGTTCATATTATATTAATTTTATATCAGTTATATTAAACTGAAATCTAACATATAAATGATATTGTCTCCCATTGCAATTTTTTAATTTCCATTTGATCTACTACATGATGAGGTAGAAAAAAGTTCATAAGGGCTGCGTTCAAGATCGTAGCGGCTACGTAGGGATCGGTAGAGCTACCATCTTGAACGGCATGCTAGGCCAGCCCTGGTATCTATTTCTTTTATTGTAATTACATGAATTGTATATGAAAACACATTTTTCAAAGTTATGTTTTAATGAAATCATAAAAGCGCTACAAGATATAATATAAAAATCTGCAGGCGTATGTACCATGTGTTGCTAGCCACTCGTTGTAATCTAGACTGTGTGGAAGCGATACCAGTCGGAAGAAATCTGCATCTGTCACGCGTTCCTTTATACACGTGTCCTCCAAGTAGCGCTTGCTTTCCTCGGGGGCGGGGGGCGTGGGCGAGTCCTTGTCCTTCCGTCGTCCTTTCCTAAAAATAGATACATGTATATACAGGTGAACTTCGATATCTCAAACACCCGATACCTCGGATATCACGGCTATGTTGACATGATTTGGAAGTACCGACTTAAAATTCTTTAAGTATTATTCTACCTCCGTATCTCGAATCCACGGATATCTTGAAGTTTTCTCTCAGTCCCATTGACTTTGAGATAACGAGGTTTGACTGTATTTGCCAACTGAGTTTTCAAAATATGGTATTATCAGATATATGCATACTACCTAACATCACCAAATAACTAAACACAATGAAAAAACTTTTCACTTAAGCCCATTTTTCTTCGTTTTATTTGTTATATTTATATAATACTGCATGGCTGTAATTCAAATATCAAGTACCACAAGTTTGTACCATGAGATTCCTATCAAATTTGACACTGACTTCACGCTCATCTAAATTTAGTCACAGAACTATAATGCTGAATTAAACCCTACTCCAGCATGCTAGAGGTTCACAGCGAGATACTTTTGACTTGGCACCGAGGTATATAAGGTAATGTTAACCGAGGCCCTAACTTGTTGGAGTAAATTAAACCCATGCATCTACAGAGACAAGTTTTTTTTTTTATTTTTTACATTGTCTCTGTATGTGTTTGTCAATGACCCATACCTCCTTGCTAATTAAGATAAACTTGTTGACCCTCTGATTGCCCAGCAGTTTTAACATGATTGATTACTTTCACCCATCTGTTGATACATAAAGAGATTAACACTGTCCAGTCCTGATCTAATCACCAGGGCCATGGATGGTCTTTGTGAGAATCTAGGTCAGTCACATCCGCTCTCCTGGCTCCAACACTGTTTACAAATACCTGCTCTAGTCCAATTTAAATTTGATATCCATCTTTTTATATGTAAATTAGGATCCCGACAGGCACCAAAAATTAATCAGTATGTTTTATTTTCGCAAGGTTTTTGTTCTCTGACTAGATCTTGATATATACCACACTTCTATGGTCTAATATACCATACTTCATGGTCACTCTCTCTCTCTCTCTCTCCTCTCTCTCTCTCCTCTCTCTCTTCTCTCTCTCTCTCTCTCTCTCTCTCTTCTCTCTTCTCTCTCTCCTCTCTCTCCGTCTGCTCTCTCTCTCTCTCTCTCTCTCTCTTACGACAGACAGTTATCAGTTCTATTGTTGACGCAGTGTTTTATTTATTTAAAGTCGCACACACACACAGTGTCACACACAAAGAGAACTATAAGCATAGCTGCACATTCATTGTGTAAGACTAGTCTAAGTCCGGTACACTGTTTCATATCACACACATCTGTTCCTTAATAGCCATTTAATGAAGTCTGTCCTAGATTGAAGAGCCTGATTGTTATCAGTACAATGTTGGTTCTGCAGATGTATATTATTACACAATGTCACAGAAAGCAGAGCCCCCTATGGGTATACAGAGACATGGAACATATTACATTCAAATTTTTTACCACAGCACATTTCAATTGTTTCAAACCTCAGGTTTTCACCTGACCAAAGGTATCAAAATGCTGACATAACACAGTATGTAATAGTGAATTTGTAAAGTCATTTTCCCTTCACATTCAGGTAAGAAAAAAATGAACAGCGAGTTTTCACCTACCTGTGTCGCTTTTCCCGCATTTTTTGCTGTGAAGCGGAGTGCATATCAGCTACCTATATTAACCTTTTATTTACTGACAGTGTATCAGAGTACAGCACAAACAAGATTGTGAAAATTACACCACTGATCTGCTCAGCGAAGGTCGAGAATTCGAACAATGCACTCAGATCAGATCCTGTTTAGCAAGTATCAAAAGCACAACTACGCAATAAATTTAAAGCGGGATTATAAATGCAATAAAGATACAGCCAACACAACTCATCTTCTTTCCCCTTTGATAAGTTTTTTTTTAAAAACTTGTTCTTAGAAAAATAAAACCTTCAATTTCATGGCAGAATGACAATGCACAAAATATTCAGATACTTTTACACAACTGCATCATCTCACCTGTGTTTTAACCCCATCCCACCTCGTCTGTGAGCCGGAATCTGATGCAAGACTGAATACAACAAATCTAAACACATTACAATCCACCAATAATCTTACAGCTACTAATTATGCCAGTCTAGAATACGAGACTGCAGATGTGCAATATATCCCTCCCTTCGCAAATTCTCCCAGCCTCCAGGTACGATATAGCAAAATGAAGGCGCTTCAATCACTGATACATCACAGCTGTCCTTTTGTCAGCGATATTGAATCAGAAAATAGACTATTTAAACATTCCTTTGTGCTCTTTGTGGACTTTGCATCATTTGCAGACAGCCTTCTGGCTGAGTATAGGATAAAGCAAGTATATCGACAGTTTTACCCTGGACAGGAGATGGTTAAACTAAGTAGGAAATGTCTTATGCATATACTGCTGAAGTACAAATTGTCATCCTAGTCTTATATCATATGTTATGACCATCGATTTCCTAAAGCTGTGATAAATTAAGTATCGATCTAACATATATGTACTTATGAATGTACTAAATAGACTGCCATATCTAAATCTACAGTCTAATATTTCCACATGATGAAAATTATTTTATATTTTTCTTTTTTTTTGAAAATTGCATGATCATGTTGTTTGATCGGTAATTTCTTACAAAAATGCCAATAAATGAATCACAGGTTGCTGTCCTACTCATGAGTTAACCTAAAAAGTATATGTTTTTAAACTAACAAAAAATAATTCTAGTTTTTAGAACACTCGTCAATAAGCTACTTTTTCCCCCCGACAGCTGAAGTGAAAATTGACGAAGCCATGCGAAGTTCAATTTAAAAAGTCTTGGGTGAGTGACCGAAAATTTGACAAACAGAAGGAAAGTGGTGAAAACAGACAATTCCTACGATTTTATCGCACAACTGAAGCAGAAAAAGGGTATCTATAACCACTTAATGATCGAAAAACACCTCTAGCGTCACTGCAAGAAATAATTGCGCGAGACAAGCATGTGTACGTGCTTTGAGACACCTGATCTTGCAGATTTTTTACAATAATTACAGCATATTGGCAACACTGGTACATCTTTTCTATTGTCTCCTCTGTTGTGTAAGCGTAGAGGACAGGACTTCCACCCTTGTGAGTGCTAAATGTACAGATAAGTCAGATGACCTAGCCTGTTATGTCAATGAACCCAATCTTATCATCAGACTATTATTGGCTCTCAAGTTTAACAATTCTAGGTTTAGATAATTATTATCTTCTTCAGACAATAGACTGCTGTCAAATTTTACAAAGTCGACTCGCACACCTAATACAGCAATAATTTACTGCATACATCTTTTCTGTGTTCAGAAAAAACAAGTTAAGCCATTTGTCAATGACATACATATATATATATGGTCATTAGGCATCTAATATGAGTACCAGCTGTGTCAGCATTGTACACAGAGCACCTAACTGACCATCAGTAACAGCTGGGTCAGCACTATACACAGAGCACCTAACTGACCAGCTGACCATGTGATGGCTTTGTACTGGACTGCCTATTCCAGGCTCGCCCAAGGATACAGATTTGACCTTAGTGCTGACCAATCACTGTAGTACTAATACAGTGATTTATTAATCTGTACTTAATGCAGCATCCAGGTCTACATATCAAACTACCATACATATGTCTCATATCCAGAAACTTAGTAACCTGCCATTTCAATCTATTTTATCTTAGCCTTTTCATTAGGTNAGCATCCAGGTCTACATATCAAACTACCATATATATATATATATATATGTCTCATATTCAGAAACTTAATAACCTGCCATTTCAATCTATTTTATCTGAGCCTTTTCATTAGGAGTCAATGTAGGACGCCAATCACTTAAATGATTCAAGCATGTCTAGTGCACATTGTTTTCCAAGTCGTGACTGCAGTGTTCTTATAGTTGTTGGTCACATTTAAATGTGTTCTACCTTCCTCGTTAAACAAAATGCAATGTTACTACAGCCATGACTAAGCCAACATTTATAAAAAGCATGTGTCATTCCAATCAGATTAAAATGAAAGAAAATACAGCTTATTTGTACAATGATAGGAACTTCATTTAAACCAATCTCTACTTGCATCATTGTATGAATCATGCCTGCCTGTAATTCCAAGTTACTTTAAAAGTTTAAACAGACATGAGGTTACAACAAATGATAGTTCATGTGCATTATGTCTCTTCAACATTTCATAATGAATAAAATAAAACAAACACCACTATGAAACATTTGTTTTCAAACAAAGACGTATCTAGAAGTTTACACCATTAGAGGGCTTAGCAAGCATAAAATCCATTCATTGTACAACACCTTACTACATATATACATATAAGTGTATGGTATGTAATGTAATTAATCATCCAGTCTGACCGACAAGCTCTGTGAATGCATCATACTCTTTTTAGGACTAGTGTCAGGAGAACAGTTCTAAGAGTTATCTGTATACCAGCTTTGTCAAGAGACACAAATAGAATTATTATTATGGCTCCAACCCCCACCTTAGCTGATAGCACACCCAGAAATCAGCTGATAGTAACCCCTCCATGGTAGTACCCCAGAGCATCAGTTAATGTAATCCCACCCAGTTGACAGTACCCACACAGCTGCAGTACATAATTCCCACCCCAAATCTTTGATAGGACCGCAGAGCATCTGCGAGAGACGTGAAGACGTAACCTTCTTCCTGATTTAGTTCACAAATGATTCACGATTGTCAACATTGTATTTTACAAACCTCAACAGTTCAAGGAAACATTACTCATTGATGAATGTTCGAAATCAAACCCTTGATCCTGATGTTTTAAACAATCTATTTTTCACTATCTTATGTAACTGTCAGTATTGTTGACTTTCCAGTTTTAAGCAAATATTGAAAGTGTGGTTATACTGATTAAAACATGCAATAAATCTTCTTGACCTCACAACAACTATAATATTTATACAAATTACTTCTAAATTTAGATTCATCTTCCTGGAATCTTACCAAGCCTCTGCTTCAACCGATTTTATAACACCTCCCAGTTGAGTACAAAGTACTGCTAAAGTCTCTCAAAAAATTTCATCATTGTACGTACTGAATTTTTATTTGGTTATAAAATGTAACTTCACTACCAATAGAAATAAATGATTTTATAATGAATAGAGTATTTGTACATTTCCCACACATTTTCCAGATTACTGTTTCAGTATCGCACCATTCCAACTGGAAGAACAAGAGCCCATGGCACATGCACTCACCTGAGTAACCTTGGCCTTCTATTCAGCAGTTGTGATTTTTTGCTTCTTTTTTTTTCAAGTTTACATGTAAATTTAAACTTTTTTGCCCAGTGGTTCTTGAGAAGATTTTTAAATGACCTCACCCTATTTTTGCATATTTGTGATATCTCCCTTTTGAAGAGGATATGGCCCTTTACTTAAAAAGACTTGAGCCCCCTTCACCCAAAGATGATTTGTACCATAGAGTTTAGTTTAAAGTGGTGAAGTGGTATATTGTGACACGTGCGGGAACCCTTACTGCTACAGCCCTTAATATCATGACACAGACATTAGAACTATAAAACCGGGGGTTAGAGTCAGAGGAATCTTGGATTACCTTACCCTATACCCAGGAGTCATGATTTTGACAAACTTGAATCCTCTTCACCTTCAGCTCAGGTGAGCTATAAACAATATCATGCCCCAAAATCTTTGATTACGGGGTCATAAAAATGGCCAGCCTTACACAGACTCCTTATGAAATAGCTTACAGTGTAAATCTTTTTATAAAATACTTTTTATGCCATGTGTTAAATGTTCTGCTATTAGACAATATTGCCTTACTACAGGGCAATATCGTCCTACAGCAGAACAATATTGCCTTACTACTCAGGACAATACTGCCTTATTATGGGACTAATATTGCCTTTAAGTATTGGACTATATTTCCTTTGTATTGAACTATTCCAAGTTACTACTGGACTTATTACTGGATTCTATTGCTTTAATATTGGACTATGACGACTTTTAATACTTATAACTTTATCACATTACAATTGGACAAATCTAATTCATTACTGGATTTTTTTTTTTTTGGTTGCCTTCCTATAATGACTATACCACATGCCTCGATGACTACTGGACTATTCTGTCTATCACCTTACTATAGGACTACACTGCCTATAATCATTAAGACTATATTACTAGTTGTCTAACTACTGGACTATTTTGACTCACTGTAAGACACTACTAAAGGCTCTACTACAGGAATACCCTGTCTTACTATTGAATTTAAGCTTGCTTCTACATAGTACCATCTTACAACAATGTAAAGAATATACATGATACAAGGAAATATTGAATCATACAGTAGTTAAACCTCAGCAACCATGCATAAGCCTTAGGTCAAAGACTACATCAATAATGTACTGCAGGTGTGAGGAATATAACCCCCTGTACACAACTGTACTATAAAAGTCCGACTATTAATGGCTCCACACATTGCCGGCAATCAGTGATCTAACCTCTGCACTATCTACTTTCTCAGACAGATGACATTCAGATTACCCTCATCTGTGTATTATCAAAGACCTTCCCTAGGCTGTGGTCACATAACAACGTGTGACTTACTGAACAAACAGTATAGTACAGCAAGGACAAGGTCAATATCAATCAGTGGACACTGATACTGCAGGCCACTACTGGAACTTTCCCCAACAACATGTGATACCTGTACAATTTGCTAGCACTCGGGGTAATGCTAGAACAATAGTACTAATGAAGAACAGCCCGCGATTAAAGCCTTCACAGAACTGGCTCTCAAACATGGAAACTCTACTGCACTGCATGGGTATTTATAGGTTTGTTGACAATACGTAGTTTAGAAAGTGTTGTCAACACCCACAGAAATAAATCTACAGTAGTCATGAATTATAGACTGATTACCAACACATTACATAACATTTCCATCCTTGTGTTATATATATAATTTATTGATGTTGTATAAAACAGAACTGACCAAACATCATTTCCTTGTACTTTAAATAAAATTTCCTCATTCTGTGGAGCCTCCCTTTAAAGTCAATAATTTCTTAACTTAAATTAGTTTTCAGTGTAAGACAATATTGCATTAAATTGACAAGATGAATGCCTACATAACATGTAACAGCAGATTACAAGCACAGCCATGATTACACATTATAGATTCTGAATTTAATATATTGAATTCCATTTGCATATATATCTGTCACAAAAGAGTGTAAATCATAAATTTTCAAAGACTTTCATTAATATAATTAATACCGTAAGATAGTTCAATGAATAGCTTACCAGAAATTGACAACAAACAATACTCCTGATGCCATCTTCAGAGTCGATTTAACCTTCAGCATTCGGACGGTTTTTCCCCCACTCAGTAATTAAGGTCACTGAATTAATTAGTATTCAGATACCATGAAGTCTTAAATCAACGATATTTCAGGTACTACATATACTCTAGAGACAGTCCGTCCCTGCAGCACTGCATAAAATTTAGATTAAAAAATATGGTCCAACTTCTGGCAAATTCTCACACAGAAAAAAAAATATAACGTATATCAAAAGTTGTAAATGGAATTCATTCACTTGTATAATTTGTACAGTCACATCATTTCCTTTTTTTTTCTTTTTCTTCAGCTATATGCACATGACACCAGAAACGTGGTCTGTTTTGTCACACAGGTAATTTACAAATCATCACAACAGCTGATCATTTCCTATCACCTGACCCCGGTATGCCCCATTATGTATTAGGTATAAAGGTAAACTAAGTCTTTCAAAACCTTAACTACATTGTGATATTGACATAGAGTGGTGAAATATAAATATGACGAAGATCACTCTGAAGAGGAAACACGTGCTTTTACTAGTAGTGGTGTGCCTATATTGATATGTAAATTACTCTTTATATCTGTTTGCTAACATCTGATTGGCTTATTTTAGTGGGCTGGTTTTTGTTTTGATGTTTCACTGGCGGCCAAGACCACGTTTTAAGAATTTAAATCCTTTATAGTCATATGTTTACAAATTAGGGATCTTTGTGATAAGCATATACAGTACATGGATATGCAAGTTACCTTACCTTGAAAGATTAATTAGATATTTTCCACTCCAATTAAAAAGCTTTTCTCCCTTAGAGAAAATAACCAAAATAGAGAACTATTATAATGCTTCACATCTGACAGTGGCGCCGTAAATCATTAATATCTGTGTCACTGTCCGTCCCTGTAAATAGCCCATAATGGTGAAATACGGACACTCATTCACAAAGGAGATGATCTTTATTTAGAAACGTGAACTCAGCAGTCCTCTTTTCCTACTTTATATGACAATTAAATATGAAAGATCACATACACTGAAACAATGAGCAATGTTCACAGTAAAATATTACTACTGGGTGTGCTAATATTGGTCGATTTCATAACCTTTGTAAACTATCCTAGGACTGGCTGGTTTTTGGTAATCACTACTGCATTGGCTATATGTACATAGTACATATATTTCATCTATTCTTATTTACTGCATCATCAACAAAAGAATAACAATATTTCTGCGATCTTTAGTTACGCTGAAAAGTCTGACCACACAGTGACACTGGGTGGCTATTTAGTGACAATCAATTGGTCATCTGTTTCCATTTATTACCACTGCAGTGAATAGGAGTACACTATTACTTAACAAGTTTGTGACTATAACTGCCTTTGGAAATATGTCAAGATTGTTCAATTCCACAGATGGTAAGGCAATTAAGCTGAGCCTTCTAATGGACTTGAACAATCTGACATATTTTCGTAGACAGTAACAAACCTAATAAGTGTTTTGTTTTCTTGATGACAAAATAGACAACATTGAGTATAGTGAAAAATTTGTTCAATACTAAAATGACTCAACAGTCACCATGTTTCCATATATATTTTGCTACTCACGATCTAAAGAAATATAGACGGCAGTCATGTTTCAACCAATGACAGAGTGACATTTTAGTCCGAGGCAAAACAACATTTTTTGTAGAGTCGATCTTGTTTTCTCAAACTCAATGGGGCCGAGAGAAAAAAAAATTCCAAGATATCAATTTGGTGAAATACTAAAAAAAAATAGGAGGCTGGGATTTCCAAATCACTAATTGACATAGCCATGGTATTCAAGATATCACTGTGTTTGAGATACCGAAATTCATATCGTATTTCCTTCCCTTAAAATTCCTACCAGTATCTCCTTGAATGCTGATTACTTAATTTATACATATTTGGGTTTTTTGGTGGGTTTCTTTTTTGGTATCAAAAAAAATCAAGTGGCTTAATGACTTAATTAATATTGTGCATTTGACAAATATACTAACTATGGAAATTGAATTTTAAAAAAAATCAGAGAGAGAGAGATACAACACATTGCACAGTACATGAATTATTATATTGAGGTATAATAATATTCTTGAAATCTTATTTTTGCATGGATAAAATGATGTATTTATAAATATTATTTTATTCTTAATCATGAGACATAACTTTCACAAACCATTATTCAGTGCTTAAGTCTTCTGTACATACTTAATATAAGAGTTAAATTCCCAAGAATTTAAAAATAATTTCAATTATTAGAATTGCAATACAAAATTGATTCAAAATGTGCATTGCATTTTATGATCAAATACAATCAATCACAAGGTATCATTTTAACCAGCATAACAGTCAAAATATTACAAATGAGTTAAATATTAATGATAATCTGAGATCCCTGACTCTTACCACTGCTTTCATTTCATGATCAGCGAGCTAGTTTGCCTACCTTTAACTTTTAATAAATGCTACACTATAATGTTAGATTACCATGGAGTTGTTGCCCTTGTAGCATATAGGTCAGGGCCAGTTCTCCTTCTGCACTATAGAACAAGGGTCCATTCAAAAATTTTTACAACTTGATACCATTTTTGTTTTTCCAAATTTATATCTATTTTCAACCCCAAGAAAATAAACTATGTACATTTACATATTTTCACAAATTTTACACAAAATGGAAACATTCTTGACCTGGCAAATAAAAGAAAATTTTAATAGAACTCTTGTCTTTCCTTAAATAGGCCCCTGATCCTTAGATTTAATAATGAAACATAAAGCTATTCCAGTGAGACCATATATAAACCTAGGTCCATTGTGTCAAGATGAATGTGCTACATGAATTATGTTTTCTAGCTGGATCAGAATAGCTGCACAGAAAATTTAACATTATGCATCTGACTTACAGTTCAGTTGCTAAACAAATGAATAATGTGTGCAAACACAAGAATTCTATCAATTTTTCCTTTCAAAATTACAATTAAAATCATCAATACACTGTTACCTGATAAAAATATTTACATGCAAGTCTCCTTTAAATAATGATACAATGTATTTATATGCAAATCTAAGAGTTACCTGTGAAATTTAATAATTTAAATTAGAACAATCTGTACGCAGTCTTCTAATCTTTTTTGTAATATGATTCAGGTTATATTTTTATGAATAAATCACTGTTTAAATTGTTCATTCAAAATATGTTTCAAATCCACAAGATGTCATGCTCTAGTTACCTGTATGCAATGCTTTACAAAAAACTAAAAGAATTCTGCCTCTTTGCCCCCATATCATTATTGGGCACTTAGAGAATGTGCAAGAATGAATGGAAAATCCCGGATTCTGGGAAAATCCATAAAACTTAATGCATTTATAAGCAGTGGTATCACCTTTTCTCTGATGATCAAATTACAGCTCCAGAAATGATCTACCTGTGTTCTCCGACACCTTTAAAACAGATAAACACTTAAAATGAAGGCGAAACCCTAATGTATGCACCAACATATCTTAAATAGCCATATCCTGCTTTCAGCGAGTTGTGATAAGATAAAAACAATTATTAGACAAACAGAAAATCTTGTTCCTACAGATACCATCAATTTGCTTCCCAACAAAAGCAAACAAAATACTGCTGTTTCTCATCTTCTGTGTACTTCCCTCATTAGCATTCAAACTTCAGTTTTTGTCTATTGGAGAGCAAGCTCTGCTTTAACATGTTCACCAATTTTCAGCCATTAAAATTTTCAAGGAAAATAAAAACTAACCAGGATGTAGTTAAAAGAGTAACACTAACACAGACATTAACATATAATATGTATATATTCCACAAACAAGTATCGAAAATCTACAGTAGATAGTAGCATAATAAAAATTAATATCTCAAAGCCAACATTGAGATATTGAGTATATTCAGCTAGTTTCTGTATCACTCAGGACTGTTCATTCAAATTATTCATAATAATCACTATCTGCAACAATATTCAATCTCCAGGTTTGTCAAAATAACCCAAAAGAGCGTGCAAGAATTGATGCATTCTAAAGATAACAAAGGCAGTACCTTGCAGTGGAGTGCAGCCTTGACAACTGCAGCAGAACATTCATGTTGGTATTCCAGTGCACCAAAGATACACTGAACCCAGCTCAAAAAAGAACACTTGTAGTTCATTGACAGATCTAATTAGGCTTTCTGTGGGTTATATGCATTAATTATGGAGTGAAGACCAGATGCCAGATACTCTGCCAATTCAGCATTGACCTTCTACTTTATCATTACAATAGTCTATCAAAGTACAAAGTGCAAAGCAACAACCTACTACAATAGTGTTTATATATATAGCCGAACCTCATTATCTCAAACTAGATAGAATTAAGAAAAAACTTTCGAGATACCCATGGATTCGAGATATTGAGGGTAAAATATTTTGAAAATAGGTGGCTGGCCTATGGGACGTACCTCTAAATTACTTTGACACAACCATGGTATTCGAGATAACAGTGTTCGGGATACTGAAGTTCAACTGTATATATAATATATTAGAGAGAGAGAGAGAGAGACAGAGACACAAA
>CAJDSM010023608.1:0-13871 GCA_903981925.1 Ostrea lurida
AGACATGGCATGTTTACTGTACTGCCTACTAAGTAAATAAATAGTAAATAATTTATTATAGTGGCATGTGTATATACAATGTATATTCATGCATAATTTTCAATACAATATACAAATAATTAACACCGGCCCGTCGGCCTTATTATGCCATGTCTAAGAGAGACATGCCAGAAAAGTAAACATAGCGCATGTCTAGTAGGCAAGTACAGAATAACATCAGTCAAAGTGTCAGACATGATGCTATTAGGCAGTACATGTAACATTGTCATGTCTAGTAGGCAGTTGGATATACAAAGAGGAGAACATCTCACCAGGGATCCATTTAATTGTAAAGAAAGGGCTAGGCGATGTCATGTTGGTGAACAACATTGCAGGGATAGTGTTAGTGTTAATGATGAAGGTTCATTGCTAGAAAATGATTCATTGTGTAACAGATGTTGTAGTATTGCTGTATCACTGAAGGAGAGCATCTAGACAGTTATGTATGAACGCATTAGTAATTTTCAAAGTACTCAAACAGGAAGTAAATCTTTTGTACAAAAAGCATGCATGCAACCATCCCAGATTTAAAGTAAAATTTCCCAGGGAAGTTGGATCTGATGGATTTGGAGCTCGTACCAGGAAATACTCAGCCTTCTAGACTAACTGGCTGAGTCTGCATAGACTCTGCAATCTTGTGAAACCAGGAAATAGGAAGTTTATGTTTTAGAGTTCTTAAACAGATTTGTTGGAATAGAGAATTCCCTTGTAACCTGGGAGGGCTTTGTTCTCTCATTCCTTGTAATCTTAATTGTCGTTTGAGGAATGCTGATATTGATTCTCAGGGTTTTCCCATTTATTGTAAAATGTCAAAATAGAAGAATGAAGTAGATTTCCTGGTGGTTTTAAGAAGCGGTTGGTAACAAAAGGAAGAATTATTTTCCTCAGTCTCCCATTGATGAATTTGTCGGGGGGGGGGGGGGGGTGGAGGGGGGGGGGGGGGGGGTGGGGGGGGGGATAAATTTGGTGATCTCAGTTTGTAATTTTTGGTGCATCAGTACTTAACAGGGTCTGCATTGAAAAGGAATAGCTCAGATTGAAATAGAGATCGAGAGTTAAAGCGCTTCAGTTTGAATTGGATTATTTATATTTTGTTAAGATTTTAAAAGAGCTTTTGGGATCAACTTTACTTAAAGGGGTGGTACTGTGATAGAAGTTTTGATATTGTAATGCACATGAACACGGCCATAAAATTTTGCATTTGACACTGTTTAGTGTTTACCACATAAATTCATGTAGCTAATATCTGTCAGCAGTTAATATTTACTTATTGACGCATAAATTTCTTTCAAAATTAACAGCTTTCAAGATTGGCCATGATTTAATGATAGGATTTATGAGATTTTCAAACAGGAAGTGCAATATATTATTCTTTACAATTTATATTTGAATTTTATTTGAGTACTTCACTCACGTTGGTTATAAGTATTATTTCGTGTTTGGATGGTGGCTTCATCATTTTTTGTTTGATTGATTTATATCAAGCACATATTTAACAGCTGTTACTGCTAAAGGCACACAACACAGCATATTGATTTTCCATCAGTTTATACTTTTGATGTGGATCGAAAAAAGAATGAACTTAAATACACTTATAATACTTGTTTTAAACTCTGATTATGAATGCATGCATCAATAAAGAGATTTAACATATTGAAGTGCAAGGTATTATATTCCATAGAGAGCCAATGAGAAATTCTTGAGGCTGTTCCAAGATTGTTCAGATCTATTTTTGGCATACAGAAAGGATTATTTGCCTTATATAAGGATATGACTTCATGTAGCTTCTGAATGCTCTGTCGCTGACTCACAAATCGAGCTTAGGCCGCAGATTTTTTATTTTTATGGCTTATGAATTTTTGATAGAGTTGGTCAATCAGAAAAAAATTTAAAGAACTATAGATAGGTTATGCAAATTGGGTCAGTTGATATGTAAATCAATGTTCATTCATTCATTCTTTGATAGCATTAAGCTTTACAGCTCATCAGTATTTCACAACAAACATATATACAGAAAAACTATATACAGAAAAACTACCACCTTCATTACAAAGAAACAGTCTCGTTGATTACAATCCTCCAAGTGTGATGTAAATTTTTATTTATGAAACATGCACCCCCCACCTACCCCAAATAAAACTAAAAAAAAGAGGAACACAACAAGCGAAATAAGAGCTAAATACCGGTACATAAATTCCTTTATCAATTAAGTTTTCAATATTTCCAATACCTACAGGTTTTAAGTAAAATGTTTTCATTACTAGAAAGATACGGATATGAATTGCTGTTACAGTCAAACGAATTCTTGTTGCAGGCAATTTTTGTGGTATGACGACAAAGGAAAGAAATACAAGTACAGTGCCCCTCAGTATGTCGACATAGTGACCACCAACATACAGAGGGAGATCTCCGATGAAACAGTCTTTCCTACAAAGTTTGGTAAGATTGGGGGGCGTGTGTAGAGTTCAAGCAATATGTATGATACTGTAATGTGGAAAATATTGAAGTGTGAACCTTTAGAATTATAAAGTTGTTTATTTATTAATCATCTGATGTCTGATTTCTGGGCAGGCACGTCATTACTTTGTAATATTTACGAAGAATAAACAATTTAACACTATGAGGAAATAATTAGTCAAAATGATTTCCCTGTTGATGAAGTTGATATTACAATGATTATTTTGTATCAATGTGTTTTATCAAGATGCTGTAGTGTATTGGAAGGAGAAGACATTTCAATGAAGGGGACATGATAAAACTGTCTAAATTAATATTCTAAGGGAAGTAACCATAATTGTATAGCAAAATAAATGTCTTCTTTTTTATTGTAGGACAAACTTTTCCCAGTACGTTCGAGTCTACAGTGAAAAAGATCCACAAATATTTGTTCCAGGTGTTAGCCCATATATATCACGTACACTACAGTGATTTTGTGACACTACAGATGCATGGGCATTTAAACAGCCTGTTTACTCATTTCATGGTGTTCAATATTAAATTCGACCTTCTGGAGGAGAAAGACTATGAGGTAGTTCAGGACTTACTGAAGGGGCTGATCCAGCTTCTCCCTGATCCGAATCAAAACGAAGGCAAAGAAAACAGTGCACCGTCGTCAGACAAGGACAGTAATTGTGTCAATATGGAGGTGTCTCCGACACACATATAACATGTGATATGTAGTCATTATACATTTGTAGTATTTGTGGTGTGTATATATCGAAGGTCGTTGTGTGTTACCACTTGATTAGGTTTTCAATGCCTTTCCTCTGACATTGTAGGGTGCATGTACAATTAGTAAGCAGCTAGGTGACACTGCGTTTATGTATGGTTTTATTGTTCATCGTTGAGTGCATGGACATGTTCTCTTTTTTTTTTTTTTTTTTTTTTTTGGATATTGACAACATATTCAAAAACTTTTTTGAAATATATCCTGCAGTAGTTTGGCCATTGCCCAGATTTCATTTTTGAAATTGTTTTTTCTCTCTGATTAACCTTTCACTTAGCTTGGTTTTTATTTTCACAAATTTAGTACCTGTAAAATGGCATCCTTGTGATTTAAGTTTGGCTGGGATTGTTTTGGTGATGAAGTTAAAAGATCGGGTCTTGGTTACTATATATAGACAAGCGGTTTCCGTCCATTTTAGCAGCAATGGCTTACTTTAACATATATGGTCTTGCGATTTAAGCTTTTAATTGCAGGAGGCTAGCTGGAATTTTTTTTTTCAATGGATACCTCAAGGGTGAACAGGATTTTATAGCTTGCTTATTCGGAAAGTGTAACTTTTTTTTTCTGTGCGGGGAAGATACTGCTTTTGCACATAATGGAGGAATAATGGCTGAATTCTTTCAAAACACAATTGTGTAGATGAAATATATTTCGATTTTTTTTTTCCCTAGTGGGTTAGCTCAGTGGGTTGACAGCTGGTGTTCTGTAAATCACACACCAGTTTTAATTCTTTCCTTCTCCGTTTTGACTACATATAGGATAGCATTTTTAAAAAAAACAAACTTAGATTTCAAAGTTTTCAATTTCTTAATTATTTATATATCTTAGCAATAGCTTGCTTCAAAGCATTGATTGTAAGTTGGGACTGGGCTGAAACAGTACATAAGAGCTTGAGATTGAGTTAGAACGGTTTGTGACTATAAAGTTAAGGCGGTATGTTAGAGTTTTGAACTGAGTTACAACGGTATACTGTGTTTGGGTTATTTTATACACTTGCAGATGGTTTTGTTCTATTCCAAATTTACTCAGACACAGTTGTGTTAAAAAAGAGAAAGGAGAGAAAACAGTTTTTCCCAATCTTTAATTCACCCGCTGACAATAAGTGTGAAAATAAAACACGGTTCCCTGTATACAGTGTAGAATATTTGGACTGGGTTATTGGGACTAGATAACGCTCTACTGATTACTGTGGGCGGGGGATTCCCCTCCAGGTTTAATTATTTAAGGTTTGTGATTTGCATCTGTAGCTGCCTTTTTCAATCAATACTCAAAAAAATTGTTCTTAAAATAGACATGTTTATTATTTTCAATACTGATTTATTCTGGAGATGGAAGAAATTAAACTAATGATGCCAAAATGTGAAAAAAATACAACAAATTGTTTTGGATGCACAAAGATGGCGATTCATCCGCAGACCTTACAACTCTGTCTTTCTTCAAGGATCTCATGCAGATGTTTTGTGATGTAGATAGGATTCTGTACATAGCTGATTAGTGTTCGTGTAACCTGTTACAGTGTTGACGTTGCAAGCTGGCCTTTGTAAGTTGTATCTGGTATGTTGGTGATTGCTGGTTCTTAACAGATTGTTATTGTGACGAAAACATTTGCAAGATATTAAGTAGCAATTTATTATTTTTTTTTATGGCATATATACCATGTTTTTTGTTATTGACGTACGACACACATATTCAGATGACTGTTTTATATTGTAAAAGAATTGTTCTGAGATAAGTACCCTCTGCTGGTTAACAGTTCTTGGGGGAAATTTTGAAAACAGGTTTCATGTACATTAAAATAACATTTGCTTGTAACTTGGTACCAGATGTGTTCTTCAACTGGTAAATGCTTTGGAAGATATGAATTTTTTGGTTTTCAAATCCCAAAAGTTTGCCCCAGTAGATATTAAATATGTTCAAAGATTCATTGATGTAAATTGGGATGAAACTGAGGAAGATGAAAGATGTGTAATGATGATGTGTATATATCTCCTGAGATTGTTTTTCATTCAGGAAAATGTGAAATTCAGAATATGTGTCATGAAAGGAATTTCTAAACCACATTCTGGTGTTGGCATACCAAAAAGAAAACGCATGTATCACAAAGTTTGTGCTGTTCATTGTTCTGCTGTATTTCTTGTTGATCTTTTTTTAATGTAAAAGCTTTTCAAACACTCTGGTATAAAACTGAGTGCACAAAACACGAAAGTTATCGAGCAAGCACAGTTTTCCTTAGAGAACAGTAATTGTTGATAATTACAGTCTCACTGATATTGATTAGGCTTTTCGATTAGGCTTTTCAGGAAAGACATAGTCACTAATCTTTTGTAAAATTGGTTCATAAATTTTATCATTTGCATGTCATGTTCTCGCAATAAGTTATACTTTAAATAGAAGCCCACACTGCATCTTATGAAGTAGTCATTGGACAATTCTTTTAAAGTGCTTGACCCCAAAAAAATGTTTGTTCTTGTGTGAATGTTTCGCTTTGTAGGTTAGGATGTTGGGAGAGAGTTGCTGGTAATTGTTCGATTAGCGAGAACTTTTGCAGGGGTCGCGTTTACGCCGTTTATTTTGCATGCTTTGCCACGTCCTAGATTAGAGACTATGCCTTTAAAGGAAATTGCCTGGAAAACAGTTATTGCGTAGGTGGTAAAGATATATTTTATCAATGGTAATGTGCAAGAAGAATTCAAGGATGAGAAAATTTTGTTACATGTAATTGTCGTTAATAGAGTACCAAATAATCTAGAGAATATAAAGATATATATATCAGTATACATATATATGTTTGAACTTTCAGTGGGTAAATTTATGTATATTGTATATTTATTTTTGCTACCGTCTGGGTTTTCCAATGTGTGTGTACATTCCTACACCAAATTCCAGGTTCTGTCTGACAAATCACCTGATATTGAAAATTGACTGGTGATTATAAGAATTTGTTAATTATGTTAATTCCTTTACGCTGGAAAAAATAAGTGCATGTAAATGTATGGTTCTTCTAATAACTTATGCATTATTCCTAGATATTCAGTTGGCTTTTTTTTTAAATTTAAAAGTTTTTAAAATGTTTTTAGAGGTCAGTTATTACATTATAAAGGAAAAGATTTTTCAAAACTAGGAAGCATATTTTGGCCATTCAAATCATAAAAGATTGAGTTGCTTTGATATGCTGTAATTGAGATGGTTCCCATGTCAATTCAAGCACAGCTTTTTTTTTCTTTTTCTTTTGCAATTAATTTATCATTGCATCCTCTTGCATTTGGTAGATAAATCACAGATAAATTGTCTAATTTGAAGTGGTGAGGATTTATAGTTTTAGGAATGAAAACAATAAGCTGGAATCTGTATACGATTCACAAGTACTGATAATTGTGTATTCACTCTCACACATTTTCCTATGGTCCTATAATAAGGATGTAATTTACATGTATAAATGTTACGGAAAATGCTTTGATGAATTGTGCAGACATTGTAGTATTCCATGAAGGAATGTAAATGTATAAAATTCTCAGTAAGATTCTTTGTTAATATATGCACAAATGTAGGGAGCTCACTGAACTTTAAAACTGTAAGGCAAAACTGAACTGTTAGGTCAAAGATCTTTACCCTAAGAACTGGTTTCTCTGAATACCAAAAAAATTTCATTCTCGTGCAGTAACTATGTCCCTACTTTCAGTTTTGATAACTGTATCAAGTGGGCAAAATGTATTTTTGAAAGTGCCAAATGCATTCAGTGATTTAATATGCAAACAAATATTCAACATGTAATGGAGAAATATTGTCATTTTAAAAGTGATATGATTTTTTCCTTGAGAATGTACACAGTTATGGAACTTAAGACAAATTGTTAAACCATTCTCAAACCACATTTTCTTATGATTTTTTCAAATTGTAGAAGAAATTTATGGGTTTTTTGTGTTGTTTTTTTTTTTTCCATTTTTTTCTGAGCAGGAATAATACTCAATGTAATTTTACATCAGCAGTTTTTAAGGTTTGACAGTGTGTTCAAAGATGAAAAAAAGAAGAAAGAAAAAAAGATTTTTAAAAATCTTAGATTTTAAAAAATCTTGCATGTCAGGCTTATAAGAAAACATATCTTCTAAATAATGTGTTATAAGAAATCCATATGGTAGTGCTCATTCATTTTATTTGTATTGTCTTATTTAGAATTAATTTTCTCCTTAGTAAAAGAAAAATATAATTTAAGCCCTTCCATTTTTTTCTGTAGATATTAGTTTTCCTTAAGATTTCTCATCATCAATCAAAAGACGTGTATTTTTGTTTCTGTATTGTTACTCAAAGTATGAAATGTTCTAGTCCAAATAGTGTTATGTAACAGAATTTTTGTGCTTTAAGTGTGCTTACTGGAGTTCAGTTTGTTATAAACTTGCACTTGCAGCATTAAAAAAGAAGTGTATTTCTGTTCACGTGTTAAGAATGGCCATAGATAAAATACGTGAATATCGGAAGGTTAATTGTTAGTGTCACATACACTCACAATCGTCAAATAATGGAGTTGTTGTATAGAACAATTTGTGTGCAATAAACTGTTACATTTGATGCTAAATAGTTGGTAGAAGTTATCTACCCAATAAATGTGAAATATGGTGTTTCTTTGTGTTCAGATCTTGTTATTTCCATTGGGATGAAAGGCATTGCCTTTGTAGCAGTCAGCCAGGTTCGATCTCCGGTGGCCAGATAGCTCAGTTGGTAAGAGCACCTGACTGGAGATTCAGGAGCCGGGTTCGAATCCCGGTCTGGTTTTATTGCGATTTCTCTCCTTCTGTTACATTTGGTGCCATTGACCACCCTAGTTGTGTCTTTGGGGAGGTGTGTAGCGGTCAGCCAGATTTGGTCACTGGTGGCCAGATAGCTCAGTTGATAGAGCCCTGACTGGAGATTAAGGGGACCGGGTTCAAATCTGGTCTGGTCCATTGCATTTTCTCTCTTCCTCTGGAGGTATGTCCAATGATCGATGTTTTATCGATATTGTCGACATCGCTGTCTTGACCGATGTTGATTCAATATCGAGTTAACATTGCTATTCATATATACAATGTTGACATTGTGTACCTCTTACCCTGTTTACATCGTTCACATCGTCGACATCGCAATGTTGTACGACATCGAATCAACATCGTGTCGACATTGTGTACCTCTTGCCCTGTTTACATCGTTCACATTGTCGACATCGCAATGTTGTACGATATCAAAATCAACATCGTGTCGACATTGTGTACCTCTTACTCCGTTTACATCGTTCACATCGTCGACATCGCTATGTTGTACGATATCGAATCAACATCGTGTCGACATTGTGTACCTTCTATCCTGTTTACATCGTTCACATCGTCGACATCGCAATGTTGTACGTATTCGAATCAACATCGTGTCGACATTGTGTACCTCTTATCCTGTTTACATCGTTCACATTGTCGACATCGCAATGTTGTAGAATCGATATCGTGTAAACATTGTCGACATTTCGATGTCGACATGAAAGAAATGATACGATGTAAACGATGTAGACTCGATATCGTGTCAACATTGCGATGTCGACGATGTTGACATGAAAGAAATGATAACGATGTAGAAAGATGTAGAATCGATATCTGTAGACATTGCGATGTTGACGATGTTGACAGCAAGAATGATAACAATGTAGACGATGTAGACTCGATATCGTGTAGACATTGTCGACATTGCGATGTTGACATGAAAGAAATGATAACGATGTAGACGATATGTAGATTCGATATCGTGTCAACATTGTCGACATTGCGATGTTGACATGAAAGAAATGTAAACGATGTAGACTCGTTATCGTGTAGACATTGTCAACATTAAGATGTCGACGATGTTGACATGAATGAAATTATAATGATGTAAGAATCGATATCGTGTAGACATTGTCGACATTGCGATGTCGACGATGTTGACATGCAAGAAATGATAACAATGTGACGATGTAGACTCGATATCGTGTCAATATTGTGACATTGCAATGTCGACGATGTTGACATGAAAGAAATGCGATGTAGACATTGCGATGTTGACGATATCGAATTCATAAAAGGAACTGGACATGAATGTTCCTCTGTTACAGTTGGTGCACTTTCTCATTCCTGTTACATTGGTGCCATTGCTGGAATTGTAGCCAATGTAGGTGAAAGTCTGCCAGGGGCAATAAGAACCTGGGTTGTGTTCTAGAGGGCAAAGACATTTTAAGGAGGGAGCATTGTAGCGGTCAGCCAGTTCAATCTCCGGTGCCCAATAGCGCAATTGGTAGAGCATCTAACTAGTGAATTCAGGTCCCGGGTTCGAATACCGGTCTGGTCCGCTGCATTGTCTCCCTTCCTGATACAATATAAAGTAGAGCCAATATCTAATTTTCATGGGGTGAGTTTTTTGCAACATCAAATGCCAGTGGATAGTAGAGATTATTATACCTTTACTGATTTTTCACTATATAAAAGTAGGTGGTTAGATTTGGCATTGCGTTGCAGGACTAATCCCCGGGCGTTAGTCATATGAACTAATCCCTGCTTTGAGAACTAATCCCGGCTACTCGTATACCTCTAGACTTTCTTTTTTAATACACAAAAAGACCTGAAATGTTCATCATAAGTTTTTCAGCCAACGGGTCATGGATTAACGTCATGTATTACGCTAACGCTATTGTTACGTCACAATGCTTTGTACAACACAATGCTTTGTAAACGTTGTTAGTAAACACGGCGACAACTTCAACAGCAATTTAGGTTTGATGATTTTTAATACGATTTTTTGAATGAATAGGAAAATCTAATAAACTTAAGTCTCGTGAATAGTGTAACGCAAAAGAAAATCGTTTAGGATCGTTGTCTGTGTTAGGAAACTTAAACTGCATCAAAGAAAAATATAATGGATTTATTGAGCGAAGGCTAATGATTAAATGAATTGTTTTTCATTGAATTTTTTTTTAAATCATATTTTCAATTTGTATCGGTATAATAAAACAGTTAACGTATATCACAGAGGGAGTTAGCAAGATTCCAGTTCCCTCAGCCAGGATATTTCCTCGGCTAACGCCTCGGGAAAATAGTCCTGGCTTCGGGGAACTAGAATCTTGCTAACTCCCTCAGTGATATACGTTAACTGTATACTATTTAATGGTTATTTAAAGCAGATTGAACTCCATCAAGACAGAAAAGCCCTTTTTTTAAGTAGTAAATTTTAGCTTTGCAAGATTTTGAATCATAAACTGGGTATATTAATCAAATATTGGCTGCATTCCTTAAATAATGTCAGTCTGCAAAAGTTTATTTTTATATGCCCGCATAAAAAGTGGGCGTATTATGCTATACCGCTGTCGTCCGTCCCTTTCACTTTGTCTTCGCAACTCTTCCTAAACCCTTGGGGGGATTTCGATGAAACTTGGTACAAAGAAAGATACAAATGTGCAGATGTGCATATTGCAAGGGAGTACTGTCTGATGTTTTTTGAAGGAGTTAGGGCCCTTGGACTTAGGATTTTCTATGCAAAATACTTTGTCTTTGCAACTCCTCCTAAACTCTTGGGGGTGGTGGGGGGGGGATGAAACTTGTTACACAGAAAGATCACAATATGCAGATGTGCATATTACAAGGGGAATGCTGTTGATATTTTTTAAAGGAGTTGGGGTCCATGGGTCAATAATATATACGGGCGTACATGTAAGCGACTTGGCAGTGCCCTATTTTTAGTGTAGTGGATATCTGCTACAAAAAATCGATCAACATGTCAAAAATGTTTAATAATTTAAAAAAAAAAAACTCAGAAAACTGGTCATAACAGTAGTTTTTCAAAGTTAAAGGGGCACAACTCCACCAAAGAGCAAAACTCAACACTTGATCTATATCCCACTACACTAAAAATAGGGCACTGCCAAGTCGCTACATGATACGCCCGTATATATTATGACCCATGGACCCCAACTCCTTTAAAAAATATCAGACAGCATTCCCCTTGTAATATGCACATCTGCATATTGTGATCTTTCTGTGTAACAAGTTTCATCCCCCCCCCACCACCCCAAGAGTTTAGGAGGAGTTGCAAAGACAAAGTATTTTGCATAGAAAATCCTAAGTCCAAGGGCCCTAACTCCTTCAAAAAAACATCAGACAGTACTCCCTTGCAATATGCACATCTGCACATTGTGATCTTTCTTTGTACCAAGTTTCATCGAAATCCCCCCCAAGGGTTTAGGAAGAGTTGCGAAGACAAAGTGAAAGGGACGGACGACAGCGGTATAGCATAATACGCCCACTTTTTATGCGGGCATATAAAATAAACTTTTTGCAGACTGACATTATTTAAGGAATGCAGCCAATATTTGATTAATATACCAGTTTATGATTCAAATCTTGCAAAGCTAAAATTTACTACTTAAAAAAAGGGCTTTTCTGTCTTGATGGAGTTCAATCTGCTTTAAATAACCATTAAATAGTATACAGTTAACGTATATCACTGAGGGAGTTAGCAAGATTCTAGTTCCCCGAAGCCAGACTATTTCCCGAGGCGTTAGCCGAGGGAAATAATCCTGGCTGAGGGAACTGGAATCTTGCTAACTCCCTCTGTGATATACGTTAACTGTTTTATTATACCGATACAAATTGAAATATGATTTAAAAAAAAATTCAATGAAAACAATTCATTTAATCATTAGCTATCGCTCAATAAATCCATTATATTTTTCTTTGATGCAGTTTAAGTTTCCTAACACAGACAACGATACCTAAACGATTTTCTTTTGCGTTTACACTATCACGAGACTTAAGTTTATAGATTTTCCTATTCATTCAAAAAATCGTATTAAAAATCATCAAACCTAAATTGCTGTTGAAGTTGTCGCCGTGTTTACTAACAACGTTTACAAAGCATTGTGTTTGTACAAAGCATTGTGACGTAACAATAGCGTTAGCGTAATACATGACGTTAATCCATGACCCGTTGGCTGAAAAACTATGATGAACATTTCAGGTCTTTTTGTGTATTAAAAAAGAAAAGTCTAGAGGATTACGATGTAGCCGGGAATTAGTTCTCAAAGCAGGGATTAGTTCATATGACTAACGCCCGGGGATTAGTCCTGCAACGGCAATGCCAAATCTAACCACCTACTTTTATTAGTGAAAAATCAGTAAAGGTATAATAATCTCTACTATCCACTGGCATTTGATGTTGCAAAAAACTCACCCCATGAAAATTAGATATTGGCTCTACTTTATATTGTATCAGGAAGGGAGACAATGCAGCGGACCAGACCGGTATTCGAACCCGGGACCTGAATTCACTAGTTAGATGCTCTACCAATTGCGCTATCTGGCCACCGGAGATTGAACTTGGCTGACCGCTACAATGCTCCCTCCTTAAAATGTCTTTGCCCTCTAGACACACAACCCAGGTTCTTATTGCCCCTGGCAGACTTTCACCTACATTGGCTACAATTCCAGCAATGGCACCAAATGTAACAGGAATGAGAAAGTGCACCAACTGTAACAGAGGAACATTCATGTCCAGTTCCTTTTATGAATTCGATATCGTCAACATCGCAATGTCTACATCGCATTTCTTTCATGTCAACATCGTCGACATTGCAATGTCGACAATATTGACACGATATCGAGTCTACATCGTCTACATTGTTATCATTTCTTGCATGTCAACATCGTCGACATCGCAATGTCGACAATGTCTACACGATATCGATTCTACATCATTATAATTTCATTCATGTCAACATCGTCGACATCTTAATGTTGACAATGTCTACACGATATCGAGTCTACATCGTTTACATTTCTTTCATGTCAACATCGCAATGTCGACAATGTTGACACGATATCGAATCTACATATCGTCTACATCGTTATCATTTCTTTCATGTCAACATCGCAATGTCGACAATGTCTACACGATATCGAGTCTACATCGTCTACATTGTTATCATTTCTTGCATGTCAACATCGTCAACATCGCAATGTCTACACGATATCGATTCTACATCTTCTACATCGTTATCATTTCTTTCATGTCAACATCGTCGACATCGCAATGTTGACACGATATCGAGTCTACATCGTTTACATCGTTATCATTTCTTTCATGTCGACATCGAAATGTCGACAATGTTTACACGATATCGATTCTACAACATTGCGATGTCGACAATGTGAACGATGTAAACAGGATAAGAGGTACACAATGTCGACACGATGTTGATTCGATATCGTACAACATTGCGATGTCGACGATGTGAACGATGTAAACAGGATAAGAGGTACACAATGTCGACACGATGTTGATTCGATATCGTACAACATAGCGATGTCGACGATGTGAACGATGTAAACGGAGTAAGAGGTACACAATGTCGACACGATGTTGATTTGATATCGTACAACATTGCGATGTCGACAATGTGAACGATGTAAACAGGGCAAGAGGTACACAATGTCGACACGATGTTGATTCGATGTCGTACAACATTGCGATGTCGACGATGTGAACGATGTAAACAGGGTAAGAGGTACACAATGTCAACATTGTATATATGAATAGCAATGTTAACTCGATATTGAATCAA
>CAJDSM010023610.1:6018-16927 GCA_903981925.1 Ostrea lurida
TTAAGTTCAAATTTCAATCACCTGTGAAATGTTTATTACTTTTGAACTGAAACTCTTAATTTGGCAGACATTCAAAATTCGATTAAACAATAATGAATAACAATTTATTTTGAATGAATGCTTTCACAATCATTCCATTACAAATATTAAAGATTTTGACTTAAGCTTAAGAATGTTTCATGATCTGGGCCAGGTGCCTAGGAAGAGTAAGCTCCCCTGTCGACCAGTCACACTAGCCGTGAGCCTGTTGTCTTGACCAGGTAAACGGAAAATCCGTAGTCAAAATGAATCAGAGCAGAATTTTATCTGCCCAAGTAGTTTGTAACAACATCCCATTTGGGTGTTGCTCGAGTGATCTGTTTGTTACAATGCAACTAATGAAATCGTTTATTGCGGACTCCTTTTAGAAACTAATTATTTAAAAAGTCACCCCTTTTCCTTCACCGTCACCAAGATGGTTCACATATCAAACAACAACAAAAAAAATCCTAAAAACAAAAAACAACAACAACAACAACAAAAAATCCTAAAAACAAAAAACACAACAACAACAACAAAAACCATCAAACAAAAAAAAAAAAAATAAAGCAAAAAACAAACCAAAAAAAAAAAAAAAAAAATCATCAAGAGGGCTTTATGTCCAAATACATAAAGCTTTATGTGTTAAGGTCAGAATGTGATATGACAATTGCTGATGATTTAAGAAAGTGTTTTATTACAAATATACTACCCGTCTACACGAAACACATACATGACTGAAGTTGCACCAACAAAAGGCCTTACTTTTCATCACATTGCAAATTGAACTTCAATTTCCCTGCAACAATCACCGATCGGAATAGAGCGTACATGCATCATAAAATGGATGAACATCATCTAAATATATTACTATTACCACTACTCTCCATTGTCAAAAGAATGTAAGGCTGCAGCAAGCTTCCTGTATTATCTCTTCCTTTGACACACGTTGAGTCTGCCTCACTTGTAACCAGCATTCAATAATTATGCCCCAAGAGGCTTTTCTACTGATGGTTCGAAGTTTTGCCAGGATCATTATCCAGCTTAAAGCTATTTTTTGATGTTCTGCTATTTAGCATTCTCGTCACATGACCTAGCCATCTGAAGCGTAGCTGTTTGATTTCATTAGCCAATCATTTACATCTTTTGATTCATTGGCTACAACATTTACATCCTTACAGTGAATGTCATTGGTAAATCTGATTGTCCAAAATTTCTATTGATATAAAGTGAACGATATATGTATACATACGAAAGCTGAATGTGCAAACAAAATCTGAACAAAACTATCGAAGTCAACTGCTGCTGTGATTAGCTAAATCAGAATCGTTTCAGGTCACAGAATATGACCTGAATGTGATGCCCTTAGATATCATTGTAGCAAGTGAGTAGGCGGATATAACTCTGATAAGATTATACTCGATTAAAACAATACAGAATTCTTAACAACCTACGAACAAGATTGCCATTAATGATTTATGGTTCTTTGGAGTGTTTGCCACTTCATTTAAATCTTACATCTGATATTACTGGCTTTAAAAACTTTTGTAAAACTTCAGAAACACATTGTATCTTTAAACGTTTGGATAAAGATATCATGGACGGTGTATGGCTTTTATCACAGAAATAAAATAAACTGATCTTGGTCTATCTAGGTTATATGGGACCTTAAAGATAAAACGTCCTGTAAAAAGACTCTGCATGTCCCTATCTAAATCATAAATGATATGATGGATCTTGCAATGATTGCTTCAAATGCGTCGTAAACGAAACAAGTTATACTACATTCATTGATGCATAAAATAGAAACTTTTATTGACTCGAATAAAAACTTTCGTTTGGCACCACAGAAACTGTGGCGCACAACAAATCATGCACCAACAAGCTTACGTGTAGATATAGATTTTTAATGCTTTTAATCCGCTTGGAATGATGTTGGTATGATCCCCGCTTTATCTTGGCGCGTAAAACCTTGCATACTTCTAAAAAAAGGTGGTGACTGCTCAGCATGAAAAATTATGATTTCATATGGAGCATTTAAGATCAGGATTTTGTTTCGACATAGTTGAAGATTTTGTAGTAAGCCTCAGTCATTCGACTCTCTCTGCACTCTCCATAGAAAGGGCCTAAGGAGAACCCATCTCTTGGACAGTTTTGGCCAAATAAGATCTCCAACCAGGGCCTTTTTAGTAGATGCAATGTAAAGGCAAGATAACAACAGTGATCAATCTCGTAAGTCCTAAAAATAATACAAAAACAAGAGTTGGGCAATCACGGACCCCGACACACCAGAGGTGGGATCAGGTTGCCTAGGAGGAGTAAGCATCCCCTGTTGACCGTCACACACATGAAGACATGATGAGCAACATCATCATCATAAGATGGAGATGGATGGGACACGCCTTCAGAAAAGATCAACAAGACCACACTAAGGAGCCCTTTACTGGACACCAGAGGAAAAAGCAGTGCAGAGGGAGGCACGTACCACTCTCATGAAGTCTTCAAATGATGGCGAGGGACAGGCAGAAGTGGCGTACCTTTGTTGCTGCGCATGTTGCCATTTGCGTAATGGCAGGAAGTCCTGTGTTATGAGAGGATTCTCGCAATAAAGAACATTCGCAGCTACGGTCCCTGATGTCATCTCTACTTACAGTTGGTGGACATCTTGAAATAAGTGAAAATCTTCGTAACTTTAGACGTAAAACAAAACCAATCGTTACATTGTTGTGTTATTCTAAGATAAACTGAAATTCCAGAGACAAATCCATTGAATTTGACTTCCTTTTGATTTACAGGTAATGATGCATTGTTAACGGTAATGGAAAGCTGATTCTGGGACTGTATGCATCTCATTGTCCGTTATCAAATTTATCCCGGAAGACCAAGGTTCGCCCAAAAACTGATGATAAATTGGTCCGGCTCATACTTCCGGAACTTGAGATTTCAAACTTTACTTCCGACGGAGAACCGGAATACCCTACAGTAAGGCTATTTGTTATTCCCCTGCAACAGAGCTTCGGAGATATACAATGTACATATACATACTAATATGCCCATTCATTCGCACCCTTGTACTTTTCTTGCTGCAGACGTAATCTTGAAAGATTTTAACCAATTGTCATCAAGTTTTACTTCCATGAATGTATATATGTACAAAGAAATTAGTATGTTTCTGTTGGTTTGAAAATTACACACACATGGTCAATGAAAAGGGAATTTTTATATTCCTTCATTATGTATTAGGTCAACTGTATTTTTGAGAACCTCATTTCTATCACACTCGTCTGGGTCTGCACTGGTTTTCTAACATTTAATGAAATGATAAAGTTCACAATAGAAAGCCGACAGCTTTTTTGTGATTTTTGATAATCCTTTTAGCAATATGTGGCTTTAACAAAGATCTAAGCCGAATGGGTTCCTATTAGATTTTGTACTAGATTTGACGACTGGTATATCCGTTTACTAGTACTTTATTTCGACTAAGGAATCACGGCGGATGTAACCGGTCAGCAGAGGAGCTTACTCCTCCATGCACCTGATCCTGACTTAGCTTTTGTTGAGGTCCGTGTTGTCCTAAAGTCAACTTTGTATACGGTTTTTTTTTTTGGGGGGGTGTTATGACTATGTTACTTCGCCAATTTATAATCAATAGTCAAATATTAAAAGATTAGGTAAATGGAAAATTCACTCCAAAATTACTTAGTTGCAAGGCTTCAGTGGATCCATGACATTGTTTTTGAAAAATCAAAGGACAGGATCATTGGGCAGCATGTGTGCCATATTTCGGGGTAATGTGTAGCGCTACAAAGCCATTATTTTAGTTTTTTTAATATGGTTGTAGTGCACTTCTGGACTTCTCCGCCCAGGAACATCTCCAAAATGGCGAGAACTACACGCAAAGATGCGTAAGAAAATGATTTCATCTTGTCAATTATTATTCATCTAATCTATAGAAGTAACCAGAAATTGAATGGAACTTTTGTTTCTAGAGTTGAAAACTGTCGAACAGCGATGTATTTTAGCTAAAGATCACCTCAGCATACCCCGAGTAATCAGTCCAGAAGATTTTGCCAGCGAAGCTCTGGACGAGTTGTCTGCCATGACATATCTCTCTTATTTTGTGAGGTCCGAACACCCGGGTACTATGACACCTTAAACTGGGTTTTGCAAAGCAGTTGAGAACAACCAAATACCAATTTGACGGTACGATTTATGAGAGTTTTATTTTTTTTCCCATTAATTCTTCTGTCTAGCCTCGGCTACTTTTTGACCAAACAATTACCAGTACTAGCTTGTACATTCCCTCGATGTACCATTCAGCTTCGCTTAAACTCTTGATTGGTTTCGCCATCCAAAGGAAACTGTGTATACGAATAGGAAATGTACAATGGTTTGTTTGTAATACTTTAGATATCTTCTAACCCTTGTTTTCTGAACAAATACAAGGATCAAATTGAATTACATGGAACGGTTCTTATTTTGTAGACTGATTGGAACGACGGTACAACCTATGTGCAATTAGTGGCATCACAGGGGGGAACAATCCCAAACTGGCCAGATATAAACAAAGAGACCAAGAATCAATCTACAAAACAGGTGGGTAAAGTCTGGTAGCATTGGATATTTTCTATTAGTGTTTACAGTACCTCTTTGATAATGCATAAGTCTTCAATCAAACTTAGAAATAGAACGGAAGTTGAAAGAATGGTAGAAATGTGAATTGCATTTTTCAAACTTCGTATTCGTAATCATAGGAACTGGTACTTTTGTTTATTGTTATGATAGCAAGGGTGGTAAAATTGATCTTTTTCTTTAGTCGTTTACAGTTTTTCTTTAGTGTTTACACGTACCTCTTGTGATAATGCATAAGTTGCTTTGAATGTTAGAAATGAAACGGAAGTTGAAAGAAGGTAGAAATGTGAATTGCATTTTTCAAACTTCGTATTCGTTATCATAGGAACTGTACTTTTGTTTATGTTATATATATAAGGGTCTATGAAAAGGCGGAGAAAACGAACAGTCAGTGATCATTCTCGAAAGTCCAATCAGAATACAAACAATATTGGGCAAAATACGGACCCTGATACACCAGAGTTTGGAATCAGCGCCTCTAGGGAAGTAAGCATACCCTGTCGATCGTCACACCCGCGTAAGCCATTGTCTTGATCAGGTAAACGGAGTAATCCGTCAGTCAATCAGTTTATAAAGAATGGCTTAACAATTGCTATGAACACGAGTCAGACAGCAATTGACCCAATGGAAGGCCATACTAGCAAACTAGATTGTTTAACGACCATAGAATTTGCGAAATTCTGCTGTAAACGGTGTCCGCGTGATTGTCCAACTCTTATTCTGATTATTTTTTTGGACTTACGGATCTATCCTGTTTGTTATCTTTGTCTTTATGTACATAGGAAAACAATTTATATTAAAAGAGTCATCTCCCCATAGTAACACACGAGTGTCCACTATGTATAAATTATAACGAACAGTGATCAATTTCGTAAGTTCCAAATAGAATACGAAACAAGAGTTGGGCAAACAAGGACCTCTGGACGTACAGGTGCCTAGGAAGAGTAAGCATCCCCTGTCGACCAGTCACACTAGCCGTGAGCCTGTTGTCTTGACCAGGTAAACGGAGAAATCCGTAGTCAAAATGAATCAGAGCAGAATTTTATCTGCCCAAGTAGTTTGTAACAACATCCCATTTGGGTGTTGCGTCGGAGTGATCTGTTTGTTACAATGCAACTAATGAAATCGTTATTGCGGACTCCTTTTAGAAACTAATTTATTTTAAAAAGTCACCCCTTTTCCTTCACCGTCACCAAGATGGTTCACAAGATCAACAACAACAAAAAAAAATCCTAAAAACAAAAAACAACAACAACAACAACAAAAATCCTAAAAACAAAAAACAACAACAGCACCAAAACCCATCAAACAAAAAAAAAAAAAATAAAGCAAAAAACAAACCAAAAAAAAAAAAAAAATCATCAAGAGGGCTTTATGCCAAATACATAAAGCTTTATGTGTTAAGGTCAGAATGTGATATGACAATTGCTGATGATTAAGAAAGTGTTTTATTACAAATATACTACCCGTCTACACGAAACACATACATGACTGAAGTTGCACCAAACAAAAGGGCCTTACTTTTCATCACATTGCAAATTGAACTTCAATTTCCCTGCAACATCACCGATCGGAATAGAGCGTACATGCATCATAAAATGGATGACATCATCTAAATATATTACTATACCACTACTCTCCATTGTCAAAAGAATGTAAGGCTGCAGCAAGCTTCCTGTATTTATCTCTGTCCTTTGACACACGTTGAGTCTGCCTCACTTGTAACCAGCATTCAGTAATTATGCCAAAGAGCTTTTCTACTGATGGTTCGAAGTTTTGCCAGGATCATTATCCAGCTTAAAGCTATTTTTGATGTTCTGCTATTTAGCATTCTCGTCACATGACCTAGCCATCTGAAGCGTAGCTGTTTGATTTCATTAGCCAATCATTTACATCTTTTGATTTCATTGGCTACAACATTTACATCCTTACAGTGAATTGTCATTGGTAAATCTGATTGTCCAAAATGTTCTATTGATATAAAGTGAACGATATATGTATACATACGAAAGCTGAATGTGCAAACAAAATCTGAAACTAACTATCGAAGTCAACTGCTGCTGTGATTAGCTAAATCAGAATCGTTTCAGGTCACCAGAATATGACCTTGAATGTGATGCCCTTAGATATCATTGTAGCAAGTGAGTAGGCGGATATAACTCTGATAAGATTATACTCGTATAAAACAATACAGAATTCTTAACAACCTACGAACAAGATTGCCATTAATGATTTATGGTTCTTTGGAGTGTTTGCCACTTCATTTAAATCTTACATCTGATATTACTGGCTTTAAAAACTTTTGTAAAACTTCAGAACACATTGTAATCTTTAAACGTTTGGATAAAGATATCATGGGACGGTGTATGGCTTTTTATCACAGAAATAAAATATAACTGATTTGGTCTATCTAGGTATATAGGGACCTTAAAGATAAAACGTCCTGTAAAAAGACTCTGCATGTCCCTATCTAAATCATTAAATGATATGATGGATCTTGCAATGATTGCTTCAAATGCGTCGTAAACGAAACAAGTTATACTACATTCATTGATGCAATAAATGATGAAACTTTTATTGACTCGAATAAAAACTTTCGTTTGGCACCACAGAACTGGTGGCGCACAACAAATCATGCAACCAACAGCTTACGTGTAGATATAGATTTTTAATGCTTTTAATCCGCTTGGAATGATGTTGGTATGATCCCCGCTTGTATCTTGGCCGCGTAAAACCTTGCATACTTCTAAAAAAAGGTGGTGACTGCTCAGCATGTAAAAATTATGATTTTTCATATGAGCATTTAAGATCAGGATTTTGTTTCGACATAGTTGAAGAGTTTTGTTAGTAAGCCTCAGTCATTCGACTCTCTCTGCACTCTCCATAGAAAGGGCCTAAGGAGAACCCATCTCTTGGACAGTTTGGCCAAATAAGATCTCCAACCAGGGCCTTTTTAGTAGATGCAATGTAAAGGCAAAGATAACGAACAGTGATCAATCTCGTAAGTCCTAAATATAATACAAAAACAAGAGTTGGGCAATCACGGACCCCTGGACACACCAGAGGTGGGATCAGGTGCCTAGGAGGAGTAAGCATCCCCTGTTGACCGGTCACACAATGAAGACATGATGAGCAACATCATCATCATAAGATGGAGATGGATGGGACACGCCTTCAGAAAAGATCAACAAGACCACACTAAGGTAGCCCTTTACTGGACACCAGAGGAAAAGCAGTGCAGAGGGAGGCGACGTACCACTCTCATGGGAAGTCTTCAAATGATGGCGAGGGACAGGCAGAAGTGGCGTACCTTTGTTGCTGCCGCATGTGCCATTTGGCGTAATGGGCAGGAAGTCCTGTGTTATGAGAGGAGTTCTCGCAATAAAGAACATTCGCAGCTACGGTCCCTGAGTGTCACTCTACTTACAGTTGGTGACATCTTGAAATAAGTGAAAATTTCTCGTAACTTTAGACGTAAAACAAACCAATCGTTACATTGTTGTGTTTAATTCTAGATAAACTGAAATTCCAGAGGACAAATCCATTGAATTTTGATTCCTTTTGATTTACAGGTAATGATGACATTGTTAACGGTAATGGAAAGCTGATTCTGGGACTGGTATGGCATCTCATTGTCCGTTATCAAATTTCATCCCGGAAGACCAAGGTTCCGCCCAAAAAACTGATGATAAATTGGTTCCGGCTCATACTTCCGGAACTTGAGATTTCAAACTTTACTTCCGACTGGAGAACCGGAATACCCCTACAGTAAGGCTATTTTGTTATTCCCCTGCAACAGAGCTTCGGAGGGATATACATGTACATATACATGTACTAATATGCCCATTCATTCGCACCCTTGTACTTTTCTTGCTGCAGACGTAATCTTGAAAGATTTTAACCAATTGTCATCAAGTTTTACTTCCATGAATGTATATATGTACAAAGAAATAGTATGTGTTTCTGTTGGTTTTGAAAATTACACACACATGGTCAATGAAAAGGGAATTTTTATATTCCTTCATTATGTATTAGGTTCAACTGTATTTTTTGAGAACCTCATTTCTATCACACTCGTCTGGGTCTGCACTGGTTTTCAACATTTAATGAAATGATAAAGTTCACTAAAGAAAGCCGACAGCTTTTTTGTGATTTTTGATAATCCTTTTAGCAATAGTGGCTTTAACAAAGATCTAAGCCGAATGGGTTCCTATTAGATTTTGTACTAGATTTGACGACTGGTAATCCCGTTTACTAGTACTTTATTTCGACTAAGGAATCACGGCGGATGTAACCGGTCAGCAGAGGAGGCTTACTCCTCCATGGCACCTGATCCTGACTTAGCTTTTGTTGGAGGTCCGTGTTGTCCTAAAGTCAACTTTGTATACGGGTTTTTTTTTTTGGGGGGGGGTGTTATGACTATGTTAACTTCGCCAATTTATAATCAATAGTCAAATATAAAAGATTAGGTAAATGGAAAATTCACTCCAAAATTACTTAGTTGCAAGGCTTTCAGTGGATCCATGACATTGGTTTTGAAAATCAAAGGACAGGATCATTGGGCAGCATGTGTGCCATATTTCGGGGTAATGTGTAGCGCTACAAAGCCATTATTTTAGTTTTTTAATTATGGTTGTAGTGCACTTCTGGACTATCTCCGCCCAGGAACATCTCCAAAATGGCGAGAACTACACAGCAAAGATGCGTAAGAAAATGATTTCCATCTTTGTCAATTATTATTCATCTAATCTATAGAAGTAACCAGAAATTGAATGGAACTTTTGTTTTAGAGTTGAAAACTGTCGAACAGCGATGATTTTAGCTAAAGATCACCTCAGCATACCCCGAGTAATCAGTCCAGAAGATTTTGCCAGCGAAGCTCTGGACGAGTTGTCTGCCATGACATATCTCTCTTATTTTGTGAGGTCCGAATCACCCGGGTACTATGACACCTTAAACTGGGTTTGCAAGCAGTTGAGAACAACCCAAATCACCAATTTGACGGTACGATTTTATGAGAGTTTTATTTTTTTCCCATTAAATTCTTCTGTCTAGCCTCGGCTACTTTTTGACCAAACAATTACCAGTACTAGCTTGTACATTCCCTCGATGTACCATTCAGCTTCGCTAAACTCTTGATTGGTTTCGCCATCCAAAAGGAAAACTGTGTATATCAATAGGAATATGTCAATGGTTTGTTTGTAATACTTTAGAATATCTTCTAACCCGTTGTTTTCTGAAACAATACAAGGATCAAATTGAATTACATGGAACGGTTCTATTTTTGTAGACTGATTGGAACGACGGGTACAACCTATGTGCAATAGTGGCATCACAGGGGGGAACAATCCCAAACTGGCCAGATATAAACAAAGAGGACCAAGAAATCAATCTACAAACAGGTGGGTAAAAGTCTGGTAGCATTGGATATTTTTCTTTAGTGTTTACAGTACCTCTTGTGATAATGCATAAGTTTCAATCAACTTAGAAATAGAAACGGAAGTTGAAAGAATGGTAGAAATGTGAATTGCATTTTTCAAACTTCGTATTCGTTTAATCATAGGAACTGGTACTTTTGTTTATGTTAATGATAGCAAGGGTGGGTAAAATTGATCTTTTTCTTTAGTGTTTACAGTTTTTCTTTAGTGTTTACAGTACCTCTTGTGATAATGCATAAGTTGCTTGAATGTTAGAAATAGAAACGGAAGTTGAAAGAATGGTAGAAATGTGAATTGCATTTTTCAAACTTCGTATTCGTTTAATCATAGGAACTGGTACTTTTGTTTATGTTAATGATATAGTAAGGGTCTATGAAAAGGCGGAGAAAACGAACAGTCAGTGATCATTCTCGAAAGTCCCAATCAGAATACAAACAATAGTTGGGCAAAATACGGACCCCTTGATACACCAGAGTTGGAATCAGGCGCCTCTAGGAGAAGTAAGCATACCCTGTCGATCGGTCACACCCGCCGTAAGCCCATTGTCTTGATCAGGTAAACGGAGTAATCCGTAGTCAAAATCAGTTTATAAAGAATGGCTTAACAATTGCTATGAAACACGTCAGACAGCAATTGACCCAATGGAAGGCCATACTAGCAAACTAGATTGTTTTAACGACCATAGAATTTGCGAAATTCTGCCTGTAAACGGTGTGTCCGTGATTGTCCAACTCTTATTCTGTATTATTTTTTGGACTTACGAGATCTATCGCTGTTTGTTATCTTTGTCGTTTTATTAGCTCACCTGAGCCGAAGGCTCA
>CAJDSM010023616.1:0-10089 GCA_903981925.1 Ostrea lurida
CTAAAATAATACGATCACGTCCGATATTTTCAATCTGTTACCGTATTTGGACCAATGTTTTCTATCAAGTTGTCGGTGACCCAGGGGCATTTCTTACACTCATGCCCTGCTCCGAACAGGACCGATAGTTTTCATACAACTCAGACCTAAAATCAACTAATAACGACAAGACGTCTCGATCGATCCGACGAGTCTGCGAAAAATCATCCGCGATAACAGTTAGTGGAAAAAAGTTAGGGTCGGGGTTATAAAATTAGGTAGTTCGGGTGACCGGAAACACACATTTTTTGGGGGGGGGCGGCTTACTATGGCCGTCTGTTTGTCAAAACAACCTGCTGTCTGACGTGTTTGATACCAATTGTTAAACCGTTCTTTATACCCTGAATTTAACTACAGATTACTCTGTTTTCCTTATCAAGATAAAGGGCTCACAGCAGATGTGACCAATCGACGGAGCGGATGTGACTCCTCCTTGGCATCTGATCCCACCTCTGATATATCCAAGGGCCCGTGTTTGCCAAACTCTTAATTTGTATTCCGTAAAGGATTTAGGAGATTGATCGCTGTTCGCTATATTCATCTTTTCATTTTGCATACAGTGAAATTTGAATTTCTTGAAACCTCGGGAAAACAACATTTCGGAGTAGTATGATTCAGCATCTCCGACCTCAGGCTAAAGCATGCACTACCTTAATTTGTTCACAATCAGATTTGTTGATATTGAATTTTTTGTTGATATTAAACTTATGCATGGCCTAAACACTAATCGCATATTACTTTGTTTCAGTTATTATGACCCTGACTTACTGGAAATATATACACGTACCCTCAAGTCATGCGTAAGCAACATATTTCGTCAAATCTTTCTCTGATAAGTTGTTTTCATAGTTATGGAACAATCTCATCTTACGTCAGATACGAGAATCAACAGATACAGATAAGCTTTATTTAAAGTCGGCAAGTCATATATAACAAAATAACATAAGCTCCAGAGAGCTTTTCAGACCGACATAAACGTATATACACTTTATACAGGTAACAACATATTTTAAAGATAATATAGATAAAAAAAAAATAAATAAGCATGCATAATATATAAAATGTATCAAGCATATAATATCATAAGTTTAGTTAAGAATATGAAAACAAGAGGTCTACAGATACAGTAAGAAAATCTGGCTGTTATAAAAGGAATATTTTAGGACAGTTAAAGACATTCAAAACACAGGTTAAGAAAAATTCAAACTCATTGTTTTGACAAGTTCAAGACAAAGTTAATTCCATTCTGACTTTTCCAATGGATAAGCAAAGCATAGTACGTAGATAGTTTTTGTTATACAGAATCTCGACCCTGTATCATACACCCAAGGCACATACATGTATCAATATTAATGGAATTTAACTCATTGCGCTTGTAAACACAGAGTTTGTTTGTTTGTTTGTTTTGATTTGCGGTACATTTTTTCTTTGAGATACTCAGGAGTAAAGGAATTTCAAAAACATTCTATTTCTTTTATTAGATTATCAACTTCGGTATTTATATACATTCATTTTGCAAATCTGCACATTCATCGTATATGGTAGAATTACGCATGTACTTATGATACAATTGACTGCAGTATATATATGTATAATTTCCATCTCAGTTTCTAAAAGATGAAAGCTATCTACCTTTTTCTGAACACAAGTTATGTAAATCTAGCATTTCAATTCAAGACAATCGACTCCGCAGCTGACACGGACTTATTGGATTTCACTGACGCACATACGAGAGTGTTCCCAAAAATAAATGTATTTCACCTTCTTGCGTGAAAATGTGTGAAATATCGTACTGAAACACATTGACACGTTAGATTGATCACTGAACCTTAGCGAAAGAAAATTTATGTTCACAATTTCACTGACTTAGCTACATTTACATTTCTTTCTAACCATATATCATTACATTATACTCAAAATGGCTGGGAAAGAGCAAATAATGAACTTGAAACGAGGTTTTATATAAAAGATAGGTTCTTACTTGGCATTGAAGCCGTCGATATTCATCGTGAGGTCTTTGACATTTATGAGAATGGTCAAATGTCTCGTAGGTCCGTTTGTAGGTAGGTTGCTAAATTTAAAACAGGATACGAACACCTCCAAGATGCTGCTCCCGAAGGTCACTCTATAACAGCTACAACCAATAATAACATCGTATTTATACCGTCAGGCAATTGGCTTGGATGACAAACATGTCGTTTAATAGCACGTGTTCATGATATTTTGAAAATAAAAGCTTTGAAAGATAAACGCTGGGTGAATACCTCATTTGCTTAGCAATAAACAAGTTGAAAATGCAAAGAAATTATTAAAATTGTATCCAAAATATACCAAAAAGACTTGATAATTTAGTTACTGGTGATGAGACCTGGTATACTATTTTGAGCCAAAACGTTCTAACAGAATCTAGGGATCAGAAAATGCTAAACTTCCTAGTATTTCTAAAAGATTACAAACCGTGAAGAAGGTTTTTGTTATTTTCTCTGATAGAAAAAACCAAATAAAGACATTTTAGATTTCGCACCAAGCTTGGGCCATTTCAGGGAGTGGCTCGAGTTCTTTATTTTCTTTGACTACAATGCCCTGTCATGCAAAGTCCTGTGCCAAAGGGCAAAACAGTCGCAGGTAACTTCTATAAAAATGTTGTTATTAAAAGACTTCAGAAATATTACTACAGTCGTACCCCAAAACAGGTATGAAGTATATCCGACTTTTGCACGACAATGCGCCTGCACACAAAGCACGCATTATGACCAAGTATTTGGAGACGGAAATGGTTACCCCCCCCCCCGGTTTTCTCCAGATTTAGCTCCGTTCGACTTCTTTCTGTTCCCCAAACTTAAATTCCACCTATCTGGAAAAAGATAAAAATCACGAAATGCACTTGGGTCTGCATTTTATCAGTATATGATGGGTGTTCCTATTGAAGAGTATGAAAAATGTTTCCATAAGTGGATTGATCGTCCAAAAAAGTGTATCCAGGCCAAGGGTGAGTACTTTGAAGGGTAGAGACGAATAAAAGGATCAACGATTAATAATTTGAGTGAAAACAGCCAAGGGCCATTATATTTGGAACATCCCTCGTATGTGGAATATTTCGGCCTTGTAAAATTTTGATAAAATAATGGTATGGAATATATCATTATGAATTGATGTATTATGGAACTATTTTGTGTCTTTTCAAAAATTCATCACGTATCTACCGGGTAAAAATTGATTTTCAAGCAATATCACTCCTTTTCTTTTGGTGCTTGCAAGACAACGAATACACTAATCTATCAAGAAAGATTTTGTCATCTTTTCTAATATAGGTGAAGGTTTTTAAACAAGCTTGTAACACCTCTGGCATTTCATTCACTGATATTTCTTCAAACATAACCACCACTAGATGGCGTGTCTTTTCACTAATGCTCTGTTGAAGAGCTTCCTCAAATTCATAAAGACAGTAACTGCTGTCTAAAAAATTCTTCGACACAATCACAATGGTGTGTCTGCTGTTTTCAATACTATCTATGATATTTTCCGTTATTGTTTTACCAGCCATGAAATCCCTATGGTGTAGACAAAATTTAAAATTTTTAAGACCTTCAACGGAATCTTCTTCGAACACGCTTTTGACCCATTCATGGTCTTTGTTACTGTAAGAGACAAAAGCATCAAACGTTTTGTCTTCAGTTGTCCCGTCTTGCTGACAAGACAGTAGAATGTTATATCTTGTGTACATTAAAATCTGAATTTCTCTTCGAAACTTCACAAAAACAACAATAATTCCAAGAAGAGCAGTAGCGAATATACTAAGAGGAACTATTGCTTCTACAAGAACGGATTTTGTAAATGCCAAGTCACTTTCACACATAAGCTGACTTTCCTGTAGGTCTTTCAGGCTCGTTCCGTTCAAATTCTTTGGATAAGCACACTGCATTTCTCTTATGAAGTTGTAAGGCAGGTATTCTGGTCTGCTCCACTTGCTATTGTCCTTGACAAAGATGATTAGTTCCTTCATGTCTTCGGAACATGAACAATTTAGTGGATTGTGACTGAAGTTTATAAATATATTTTGTTTGTGAATCAATCTTTCTAGGGTATCGACTTGTAGTTCCGTGATGTTATTGTGGGTGATATTGACCATCAATACGGTCCCATTCCACTGAGAAATTCTTTTATCATCGTGAATCTCAATTGTTTGTATATTGCAGTGAGAAAGATCCAGCGATTCTAATTTGGGAAAGTATACATCCAATTTATCAAACAGATTCGAAACTGAACTCATGTCGGTGTAAGACAAATTCAACATCTTCAGAACCGGATATCGTGATCTTTCCGTCTTAATGTTGATATAAAATTTACCAGGATGTGGATTTATGCTCTCATCATATTTTTGCATTTTACGGTAGATACAAACATGTTCTATTTTAAGCATGTCATTATGCATCTTCTGACCTCCACCACTGAGGACAGGGTCTTTGCTGATGTTGTAATTGTCCACATCTTGGCCAACCATATTGTTGTACCGCAAGACGGAGTCACCAAAGTTGTATGTGACATTGCTTCGAATTCGTGTTATGATACTTTCATCATTTCCACAATAACAGTCCTGTGTCGAGTTTACTATAGTCTTGCCCAAATACACCACTTCGAAAATGTCTGCCATTATTACTACATTAGTTAAATTCATGATCTCCAACTCATCCTGAAATGGCATCACCACTTTATCCATACAATCATTGTAAAAGTCTTCGATGACACAATTATACACCTTGATTCCCTTGAGATTTTTTGCCTTGGCTGGCCAGATCAGTGATACATTGGCTCCATTCAAACATTCTATGTCAAATTCATATTTCATACGACGATACATTGTGTAGTTTCTCAGCACCTCAAAATTCCAGCGTCCCGAATTTGAGCTGTCGATGTTGCACTTAAAAGCTAGGACATTCGAGTGACTGCTGCGTTTTTTCTGTGTACAGAAGTCCTCCCATCCTGGCGGCAGAGCAGGCGTTGTGTTATCAGTAAATGTCGCAGACTGGTTTGGTTTCTTGGCGGTCATTTCCGGTGAATGCAAATCCTTGATTCTTTGTCCACGGAAATCTGTCAAGGTTGCTGCAGAAAACACAAACGTTGTAAGAATTATTTCGACAAAGTAAAGCATTTTGAATGTTCAGACTTTCCACAAACGAATGGAAAGAACGTCTCGTGGCGAAATATGCTAGGGAATGAGCCAAATGTTACACAAAATCAAGGTTTTTAAAAAGATTTTTTGTGTGTCGTTGGTGACAAGGCGATTCATATATCATGTCAGTCAGGTAATTGTGTAATCAGCCCACGGACAGGAGAGAAGAGAAAGCAAATAAATCTCATTACTTAATGTACAACACTATTTCGTAACAGACGGGACATAATGAAATAAAACACAAAACCACACGTCCACAAAAGCTAAACGCTTGATTTAATATTGCAAAATATGCCGAAAAACAGCTAATTAATTTGATACAGAAATACTCAGTAGTCTTAAAAATGTTGATGGTCAAACATCGCAACATACATGTACATGTATAATGACTTAAGCAGTGACTATACCAATGACTATTGTAGTACACTGTACTGTTAAGGTACATGTACCTAAATTTGAATGATGTGATATCCGACTCAAGACACGCTTAAAATTTCCATCATAGCACAGAAATTTTTAATCGACAGTTTCGACTTTTAAAAAAAATCTTCACCATTTCCCAAATTTACAAAATGGTAGGAATTTCCTCAAGGGCGCGCTGTCTTTGTAAATAATGTGTATGAATCTGATAAATATAGTACATCTATTTTAAAGGCAGGGAGTTCTGACAATGATATAGTACATGTACATACTGTAGAAGGTAAACACCTGTGAGCCAATTCTCACTGGTGGGTGATCTTGTTAAAGCTGCAAATGCTTTACTTTGTCGAAATAATTCTTACAACGTTTGTGTTTTCTGCAGCAACCTTGACAGTTGTATATAATTCTAAGTTCTAGGCAAACAGGAAGTAGATGTCCGATGAACCTGAAAATGCAACCCACAATACGCCATGCCTACATAAAACTTTATACAAAATATCAGTAGCCTGTGATACATGGTTGCTGAGAATTATGTTGTTTATGATCGACCGCAGGAGCGGCCGATCTATTTGTGGTTGTTATAGTGTGCACAAGGAGAGAGGGGAAGTCTTTGTTTTAGTGGTTTTGAAGAAAGTGATTCTCTATTAATAATGTGTAAAGTATCTGCATAAAAGATTTTAGAAATAAGTATGAATAAAATTCATTAATGATTGTAATCAATGCATTTCATTCCTATTCATTATTCAACGAATATCATGAATTTACGATTTTTATTTGAAGTGTATACAACAAGTACTCCCCAAATGACATTGTGTAAAAGGTAGAAGCAATTCATTATGAGGTTTCCAGATAATGTTCGATAAATTAATAGATTAAAACAAGTTATTTTGTTTGATTATGCTTCAGCTTCATATATATTTTTAAATTAAGGTGTATTTTAACTGATGCTTTATGTAAAATATCAACTTGCAAATCAGATTTGCATTCAGATATACCCAGTCCGCAAATGATATCGCCATCATCATGTGACACTGATCCGGATATGTCTTCCATTCTGGTTTAATGCATGTTTGATTTCTGCACTTTTTGACTTCAATTTGCTCTATTTGAATAGCAACATGATGGTGCTTAAAACATTCTTGAAATCATTTAGCTTCTCCACTGCAATTTGCCTAAAGCATGGCGGATTTTGAATTTCAATGTAGAAAGGTGTGGAATAAATATCGGGGACAGCCTTGAGCAGTTGGTCGTTTCTGTATGTTCTTTGAAATACTTAGAATACTTAGTTATATTCAAACTTTTAGCGGCCGATTTGATGCTTTGCATCAAACTGATCTTGTGAGTACTTGTACATGGCAAACAGGAAGTAGATGTCCGATGAATCTAAAAAAAAATGCATCCATAATACACCAAACTACATATATTAAAAGCTTCATGCAAAATATTTAATAGTCTGTGATATAACACTCGTAGTCTGTGAAGAAGTGGAACGGTTGACGGGAAAGACGGACAGGCTAAAACTGTTAACCCTCTTCCTTCGGAGCAGGGTATAATTGATTTATTAGCGTTAACATGTAAAGGCAAAATAACGAACACATGTCATCCTGTAAGTCCAAATAGAATCAAAAACAAGAGTTGGGCATCACGGACCCTGGACACCAGAGGTGGATCAGGTGCTAGGATGGATAGCATCCCTGTCCGGTACCACCCCGCCGTGAGCCCATAGTCTTGATCGGTAAACGGAACAGTCCGTAGTCAAATCAGTGTGAAAACGGCTTAACAATGGCTTATGAACACATCAGACAGCATTGACTCAATGATAGTCATTTGGTAACTAATTGTTATAACGACCAGTAAATTTTACGAAATGCTGCCTTTAAACGTGACTGTTGAAAGCCCTGCAAAACTTATCTGTAAGGTGCTGCCTCGATTCAAACTGGATCTATGCAAACAAGCTCTGCGTATCGAATAAGTTGAGAGACATTGACACCATATGCAGATGATGATCTCATAAAGCACTCCAGAGAGAAGCTAGTGTCCCAGCCCATACTCTAATGCAATTTCAAAAATAAAATTTACTTCTTTAATGTTACGATATGTAATTTCTCTGAAACAACTTCTAGTTTACATGAAGTAGTACGGAACTTTCTTGCTTTTTGACAGTTGACATTTAGAAACCTTATACGTTAGATATGTCCTTTTTTATCATTACGAGTATTATCGAATTTCCATTTTAAAATTATTTACATAATCTTATGGAATAATTCATTGTACACTCTAAAATAGCACAACGTGCGTGTATTGTTGTGACATTAATAGGTCCTATTTAATTCATTTGTAAATCCTCAAAGACCCGATCCCGGATTTCGATATTTCATGGAGTGTGTTAGGGGACACTATATGCTTCCTCTCTGTCTGCCCGTCCGTCAATCTATCTATTATGTTTTTGTGGGTTTATTATATTCTTTTATTTCATTACACATTAGGGTATTGGTATAATATTTTCTGTACTTCTAATGAACAAGATTACAGATAATGTTAAATGCACGACCCTTCGCTTAGAATTAATTATACTGTCCAATAGACATTAGACTGTTAAACCCAGGAGAGACATCGTCGGAACTCGCGGGTTTTCTCTCCGTTACGGAGAGTAAATCCGTGAGTTCGATCCGACGATGCAGGAGGGGTGGTAGGAGAGAAGTATAAGCAATACTTTCAGAGTTTTTGTTTTATGACATACAGATAAATTATAAATAGAGTATACATTTCCCTCTAGTATTTGAAGTCCCTTGTGGGCCCAAATGGGGAGGTCCTTCGGATGAGGCCGCAAAAACCGAGGCCCTGTGTCACAGCAGGCGTGACACGATAAAGATTTTTTTTCTCTTTTTTTTTCATGTTTATTGACATATATTGTACATATAAACACAGACACAAATTTATGAAATGTTTATATTTTACCAAGTTTATATAAATTATTAGGGAGATCCCAATGTAATGGTTGTTATCTGAGTTGTATTTTTGGTTGAATCGGGATCTCCTAGTTTTAAGGGTGGTATAAGTTTAAAGTTTGCAAAGTCTACAATCTCATTAATAAATAAATTTTTCAACCAACATTATGTATTATGTTGCTAATTACTACCAAGAAAATACAAAGCTACGGGACAGAGAAAACCGGTTTCTTGTATGTTTATAAAAATGGAGAGCATAAAAGACAATTTTACATACATACAACAGACAATCTTACAGCATCACTCACTCAAAATTAATCTTAATGTATATATAATTTTAAAGCAAATATAATTATTATAATTATAATGGATCAATATTTTAAGGTATAATCGCCATAGATATTCTCATATGGTTTGACGCAATATATATAGGTAAGAATCACAGATCAAATTATAAAAGGTTCACATATTAATCAAAAAAAAAGAAAAAATACATAGGTAACATATAATGCTACAATTGAGAATTGGAAATTAAAATGCTTCTTCAAAAGAATTCCATCGTTCTTTAACTGTTCAACATTTCACATTTCTTTGAAATTAAATTTTTCCGTAACATAATATTCATAGATATATATTTTAAGAGCATCAATAGAAAATCATAAGAATTTTCAAATAGACAACATGCGTTCTGTAAAAATCACTGTAAAAAAGTTGCACGTCTAAGATTTTTTTTCATAAATATCAGATGAATTTAATGTCTCCTAGTTGATAAATCCAACATATCGTCCTGGTTTAACGGACTGATCATTCAATTACAGGATATTTTTCCATAATTTAATCTCTCTAACCGTTACTTTCTCTAAGAGTAGGGTAACGGGTTTGTGAAATTATACAAAGAAACTACTCAATGTGTGAGAAAGGATGAGCTGGGGGGAATAATTCAGTCAGTAAGTCGTAAAATGAGAATATACTTTTTGCGTATAGTATCATAATGAAAGAATTATTGAAGGTGAATTAACCTTATACTTCTCCTTATTACAGTAAGAATATTATACGCTATTTCGTGAAAATGTCATTCAGAGATACTAGAAACTACTCTGCTCTCAAATTTTCTATTGATGCTCTTTATAAAATAATCGTATCTCCCTTAATGAGTATTTTTTAATGATTATGTCGAAATACTTGTTCTCTACTCAGTGTATCAAAAGACTAAGTGGACACTAATGTAATGGACAAGTTCTTAAAGTATTATACTGACGACGTCGCAATTTCTTTTGAGACGCACGCATAGACTTATGGTTAAAAACTGATAAACCCAATAATCTCAAATTTGTGTTAAGCAATATATATGTCCTGAGACCTATTGTTGTAATTTTTTCTTATCTTTGTTTGATGAATTATGTGAACCTTGGTATAAATTTTGGATCTGTGATTACTTACCTATTATTATATTGAACTCAATCCATATGAGAATATCTTGGCGATTTTATACCTTAAAATATCTGGATCCAT